>VHIU01000065.1:0-159600 GCA_010577795.1 Isatis tinctoria
CGGCCCAAATTAATATTCCATATTAGATTTCATCTCATTAGCGATGTGAGGTTGTAATAATAGTAGTATAATGAAAGGAAACGTACTTGTTTCTCCTTTGACAAAATCTCAGCGATCCTCCCAAATGCAACACAAGGACAAAACCATGTGAAGCAACAACCTTCGTACCAATATAAAAGCAAACCAAATAAATAGTTATGACCAAACCGAGTATTATTTTTAAACTTGTAAGAAATAGTTATAAAGTTAATCGATATTATAACGTACATGTAGAGATATTTTCTGAGAGACAATCGTATAAACCGGTGGTCCATTGGTGTAACGACCCTAACCCAATTTTCCCAACCCAATTGTTTTAATTTATTTCTTTGGTTCAATTAAAGCCTAGTTAAAACAAAAAGCCCAAAAATCTTGTTTTTAAAACGTCCCACATTGGAAGTATGTAACTTTCAGCTCTCCCTCCCTTTCCTATATAAGGAGCCCTTTTCCTTCTCTTTTTCTCCACCAAGACAAAGCAGTGCTTTGTCCAGTGGTCAGTTGTTGTCGGATCATCCGACGACCAATCACTGGTAAATCTTTTTAGTGAATTTTCCGGTGAGTTCTGCCAAGTTTCCGGCGAGCTTCCAGTCAAGTTTCCGGGAAGTTCTTGCGAGCCTTTTTGTAAGTTTTTCATCTCTTTCCTCTTTCTATTCTTGTCCTTATCTAGAATTGTTCGGTTTTAGTTTAGTCTATATCGGTTTATGTAGATCGAATAGGTTCGGGTTTCCGGGTCTGGGTCTGGGCCGGGTCGAGTCCGGTTTGACTGGGTTGACCGGTTTAACCGTTGACTTTGACCAATGACTTTGACCAGTTGACTAGTTAACCATTTTCCGCCGTTCAAAAGCCGCTCTCACTCGATTTTTCGTGCTGATTTCAGTTTTAGCATCCGTTTGAGCATCCAGAGTTCAGAAGCCGCAATTATCATCCGTTTTGGCTAAGGTGAGGGTTTTCCGCAGAATATCGTAATTTTCATCAAAAAGCGCCGTAGATAGGATTTAGTATTAAATGTGTTCCGTTTCTATGCTAGAGTCTTTTTATGATTGTTTGTAAATCGTACTTAGGCATAATAGATGATTCAACCCATTGATTGTGCATTAAATTGTTAATTGATTATTTTATTCATGCTAGA
Organism: Isatis tinctoria; assembly: GCA_010577795.1. NCBI lineage: Eukaryota > Viridiplantae > Streptophyta > Magnoliopsida > Brassicales > Brassicaceae > Isatis > Isatis tinctoria. The sequence continues at coordinate 1,169 of VHIU01000065.1, forward strand.
GCTAGGATTAGTTGACCATGTGGGTCGTTAGGGATTGCGGGGGTACAGAGACGTTATCTCTGTACTTGCGTCGCGTGTGGTTTGAGGAGATGGTTCTGGGCAGAATTAGTCGACCTGCTGTTCCAGTACCTTCGAGGTCGATAATCGTCTACGGGCGGTGTAGTGGGCACTATCCCATAAGTTGTCCTCCGGGTAGGAGGGTGCCGCCGGTCACTGGATCTGGTAATAGGACGTTGGTTGTTCGTTGGGTACTTTAGGTACCGTGATTGTGCATGTTTAGTCTATTTTCTATGTATGGCGTGCTATGGTCAGATTTACGTTTCTGTGATTAGCATCCCATACCTCACTGAGTGACTCCCCTGTTACTCACCCCTCCTTCTTCCCTTTCTAGTTTTTCAGGTGAGACGAACAAGTATTTTATGCTTTGACGATACGGTGCTTCTTTGGGATTTTTTTACGTTTTCCTCGTATTTTATCATGTACATATAGCATTGAAGTAGTTGGGTTATGAGACACTGTAGAGTGGGGTATTTGATGTATGTGATGTGGTTTGTGGCACGCCGTTCTCGAGTGTCGAGGGGACGGGTGTTACATTTTGGTATGAGAGCCTAGGTTATTGTCGTCCCGGTTCTGACCCGGGAGACGGTAGTAGGAAGCATAATTGCATATTCGGTTTTCAACGGTTTTGAAAAAAAAAAATTCCCGGGACTTTAGTATTAAAAAAAAAAAAAGGAGCACCCAATTTGTCTGGTATTAATCTATTCTAAGTTGGTCTCATTTCAGCCGCAATTCAAAACAAGTTGTCCGTTTTCAGTTTCCATCGAGAAAAGTTATTTCGGGCCAAGTTTGTCAACTCGTTGTTCAGTAGGCCGTAGCCGACGAGACCAATTCTCAGCAGGTTAATCAGAATGTCCTCAGGTAAGTTGCTCAAGAGGCAATGCAGCAGTTGCACAAAAGGCCGCAACGGATAGCTGCACAAAAAGCTGATCGGATAGTTGCACCGAGATCGATCGCCAGTTCGCTTTTCAAGCAGAGTAAGCATCCGCCGCCGTTCCACCGTCACCATCACATGCACCACCTGTTGAGGTTCCGGGAGTGGAGTTGATCGTAGGATATTCTGCATTGTTAGGGGAGCTTCAGAGGTGCCACGGGAGGTCCCACAGTAGCGTGCTCCTAGGGTTGTTGATCTCCCGTCGCCACCGCCAGTATCTGCCAGAGACAGAGAGGGACCCACGTATTGGAAGCTAATGAGGAAGATGCGGGACATGATTTTGGATCAAATTGGAAGGACAGTGGATACCACCATCGCAATCAATTAAAGGAAGATGTTGGACCGTAACATGGAGCATAAGAAGTGTACAAACAGAATTCCAATTGGATTTGACTACTCAATTTCTGAAGGAGGATGCCTTGCACTGGTTAGCGTGAGGTTGTTGAGAGTAGTCGTGGCTATTACGAGTTACCCTACGAAGACGTCGAGAGGGAGTTTGCCAGAAAGTTCTTCACGCTGAGAAGCCATTTGAATGTGAAATCCTTTTCAGCACATTTTCTAAGGCATTCAGATTATCAAGGAGTACGAGTAAGAGTTTAAGTGTCGGCGCAGATTAGTTGGAGTTTCATAACCGATGATGATTTAGTCAGGAGGTTCTAGAATGGGCTACGAGTGGACTTTTGTAATTGTTATGCCGTACGGGACCGATTTGGTTGAGAAAACTGTTATTTAGGAGGAAGAGATAGTGGAGAAAAATAAATAAAAAATTTTTTCAAGGCGAGTCAGTCAAAGTTTGAGAAGACTTATTCAGGATATAGCAAGGTGTCTGAGCTGTCGGAATTTCTGCCGTAATGTTTTCGTTGTCACCGTCATCATTTTGGGAGAGTGTGTGCAGTGTTTTTTTCATCTGGATGGTTGGACCATGTCATAAGTAACTGTCAGTCTAAGCTAATGGATGAGCTATTGTTAGTCAGGTTGCCAAGTCAGCAGTTGGACCGAGGAATTGTTTAAGTTGTGGTCAACTGGTTTTCTTTTTCGGGGATTGCTCGCAGTGAGTTCAGGGTTTCTTCTGCCACCACCCAAGCGCCAAGCTATTGTCGCGAGTATTTGTTATTGGAGACCACGAGAGTGTTGAGATTGTCTATGTTGAGATTGGGGATTTGAGTTTTTGATTTTGAGTATGTCGCTTATGTGGAAACCATTGATTTAGTACTTGTGTTTGGTCGGTTGTCGCTTGGGGTGGGGCAGCTTAAACCTTATTGGATATTGGAGCTACTTATAGTTTCGTATGTTGGGCCTAGTCGACTATTGGTCATACAGAGTGTGTTCGAGTCGAAGAGTAGACAGAATTCATACAGCTGGTTTAAAAAGAAATAAAAAAAGATGGCTTCATGCATTTATCGAGATCTACCAGTCGTACTCAGGGGAGTTGTTTTTTTTTCCAGAAACTTAGTAGTAATGGAGATAAACCACCATGTTGTGATTTTAAGGACGGGTCGGTTACCATGACATTGAGTGGAGTTGGAGAGCAATAGTGCATATCCCAAGGGCCGAAGGAATTATCTTTTTTCAGGATATTCGGACGAGCATGAGAGTCTTCTTTAAATTCGTGTTGCATTCAGGAAGATTGTTAGAGGGCCAGAGCCAGTTTTGCAGCAGTCGCCAAGTGATGTTAGAAAAAGTTGTCTGTGTCTAGCCAACCAGTGACGGTTATGGAGCGTCAGGAAACGGGAATTCAGGAGAAAATGACATGTTGGTCAGATTTTGTTGGGAGAGAGTCGGAATTCAAGAGGAAGTATGTGAGACCGAGACTCAGATGCAGATTTGATACCTGGAGCTTTTTGAGGAGTGGATCAGCCAGTCGAATCAGGACTTAAATTCGGGGACGAATTCCTCGTTAGTGGGGAAGAATTGTAACGACCCTAACCCAATTTTCCCAGCCCAATTGTTTTAATTTATTTCTTTGGTTCAATTAAAGCCTAGTTAAAACAAAAAGCCCAAAAATCCTGTTTTTAAAACTTCCCACATTGGAAGTTTGTAACTTTCAGCTCTCCCTCCCTTTCCTATATAAGGAGCCCCTTCCCTTCTCTTTTTCTCCACCAAGACAAAGCAGTGCTTTGCCCAGTGGTCAGTTGTTGTCGGATCATCCGACGACCAATCACTGGTAAATCTTTTTAGTGAATTTTCCGGCGAGTTCTGCCAAGTTTCCGGCAAGCTTCCAGTCAAGTTTCCGGGAAGTTCTTGCGATCCTTTTTGTAAGTTTTTCATCTCTTTCCTCTTTCTATTCTTGTCCTTATCTAGAATTGTTCGGTTTTAGTTTAGTCTAGATCGGTTTATATAGATCGAATAGGTTTGGGTTTCCGGGTCTGGGTCTGGGCCGGGTCGAGTCCGGTTTGACTGGGTTGACCGGTTTAACCGTTGACTTTGACCAATGACTTTGACCAATGACTTTGACCAGTTGACTAGTTAACCATTTTCCGCCGTTCAAAAGCCGATCTCACTCGATTTTTCGTGCTGATTTCAGTTTTAGCATCCGTTTGAGAATCCAGAGTTCAGAAGCCACAGTTATCATCCGTTTTGGCTAATGTGAGGGTTTTCCGCAGAATATCGTACTTTTCATCAAAAAGCGTCGTAGATAGGATTTAGTATTAAATGTGTTCCGTTTCTATGCTAGAGTCTTTTTACGATTGTTTGTAAATCGTACTTAGGCATAATAGATGATTCAACCCATTGATTGTGCATTAAATTGTTAATTGATTATTTTATTCATGCTAGAGCTAGGATTAGTTGACCATGTGGGTCGTTAGGGATTGCGTGGGTACAGAGATAACTACTTGTGTCGCGTGTTGTTTGAGGAGATGGTGCTGGGCAGAATTAGTCGACCTGCTGTTCCAGTACCTTCGAGGTCGATAATCGTCTACGGGCGGTGTAGTGGGCACTATCCCATAAGTTGTCCTCCGGGTAGGAGGGTGCCGCCGGTCACTGAATCTGGTAATAGGACGTTGATTGTTCGTTGGGTACTTTAGGTACCGTGATTGTGCAAGTTTAGTCTATTTTCTATGTATGGCGTGCTATGGTCAGATTTACGTTTCTGTGATTAGCATCTCATACCTCACTGAGTGACTCCCCTGTTACTCACCCCTCCTTCTTCCCTTTCTAGTTTTTCAGGTGATACGGACAAGTATTTTATGCTTTGACGATACGGTGCTTCTTTGGGATTTTTTTACGTTTTCCTCGTATTTTATCATGTACATATAGCATTGAGGTAGTTGGGTTATGAGACACTGTAGGGTGGGATATTTGATGTATGTGACGTGGTTAGTGGCATGCCGTTCTCGAGTGTCGAGGGGACGGGTGTTACAATTGGCCTTCAGTGACTTTCTTCTCATCTTTGCCTTTGTTTACAGACATTTTTTTTTTTTTCAGATCTTATTGAAATGGGGTTTTAGGTCATTTTCTGTAACCGGTAGCGATTTATAGATCCTTAATTAAACTAATTTATTTATCCGGTCTTACTTTTGAAGATTGACTACAAATTTAATACATATTTTCTTGCTGGTCACAAAAAACAAGTATTTTAGACAATGCAACGTCGTGGTCACTTGTTCCAAAGGAGAAGACTGTTCTTTCCAAGTGATGCAAAATATTTTATATTGTGGAACCAATTTGACTTTTCAATTATAGTTCTTGTTTTATTCTTCTGATTTTTGTTATCTGTAAAACTTGTATTTCTTAAAAGATTTTACCTATTTTCTGACCTTGTCAAACACTTTATGGTAACTCTATGGTATATATTAATCTTGAGATATTAACTGTATTTTCATGTACTTTTAGTAAATTAAATAATTCCTAACTGTCTTTTCAACTCCCAACGGTTAATAAGAGCTGGAACCATGAAGTCATACACAAGCACCAGTGCACCACCCAATCTCAGGGGTTCAGGCGCATACAAAAACTCTTGGTACAACATCAGTCTCACCCTCTTAAACCATCAGTAAAGAACATTACCAGCACATAAAACGAATTGTTTTTAAGGAATAAAGTCTTCTTAAGCACAGCCGGGTCTGACCAACTTTTATGAAATGTTTAATGGGATCCCATCTTATGTAAGGGTTCCAAATCTTTTTAAAACTCTACTTCTATAATTAATTTATTAAAATATACATGTTCTCTATATATTTAATGGGGAAACTGCCAAAAAAGCCTGAACTTTTCGAATCTGGCAAAAAAATACCCAGATTTTGGTGGTGGCAAAAAAATGCCCATATTTTGTTCTGACCTGGCCAAAAGAACACGCTGTTAATGATCCGTTAAAATTGCTGTTTAAGTGTAAAACGACGTCGTTTTAATAAATAGAAAAAAAATACTAAAATCTGCTATATTGGGGGTTAGAACTAGGGTCTAAGATGTGCATGCAAGTGATATGTTACCACTTTGGCAGTGATATTTAATCGGTATATGCTCTTCTCAAATTTTACATAAACCAATCTAATCTCTATAATATTATTTGAGAAGTCAGTTTCCTTACGTGTCGCGCTTATGTTAATTCTCACGAGGTCGATTACAGAGATACCCTTAATGAATTCCAATTATTATATTAGTTTGCCATTACTAAAACCTTTTAATATACTTTTTTGTTTAATAATGTTTTAAAAAAAAATCACATTAATAAAAGAGAATAATTTTAAAACATAAAATAATTTTTGTGTAGATATAAAAACGAAAATTATAAAAATGGAATTTTTTTTAAAAAATCATATTTAAAAGAAATAACATTGAAATACAGAAATATTTTTATCAGATATAAAAAGTTAATTCCAAAAAAGGAAAGTCTTTTGTAAAATCATATTAAATAAGAAATAACTTTAAGACAATTTCCATTACTAAAACTTTTTGATTTAATTTTTGTTTAATGATATTTTTTTTTTCAAAATCACATTAATAAAGAGAATAATTTTTGTATATATATAAAAACGAAAATTACATAAAGGAAAGTGTTTTTAAAATCATATTAAAAACAACATATATCAATAGATATATTTCACAAAAATAGTTTTACAAATCAAAGATAAAAAATCGACCCAACTTTAGCCTAAATAGAACAAAAAAACTAATTGTATTTCAATTCAAAAAGATATATGCCATATAATAAATCTAAAAATGAATAAAAGTACCTATGTAAATTTTTTATATCAAAATATGTTTAATAAGATATATAACATCTTAAAATTAATTACAACAATTTTCTATTTACATGAATACATATAGTTGACAAACACAAATAAAAACTTATAAATAAATAAAAGATAACATTAACCAATAATTTTAATTAAGTTATTTAGTAAATATTCATACCCGTGCATGAGCACGGAAGAATCACCTAGTTATACTTTTATTATAACAAAAACATGTATTACCTTAGGTTTGAATTCGGGTGGGAAGGAAATGGGGAAGGGTTTTTTTTGCCACTGAGGCAACATTATCTTATCATTAGATGTTCAATAATAATTATTCTTAAGCATATTCATCTCTTATTATTAAAAATTAAAATTTTGGTTTGTATTTTATAATTATTTTTAATTTTAGTACTGTTTATAATTTTTAGTTATTACAAAAAAATTATAGAAATATTAAAAGAGTTAGATATTTTATATAAATATAATTATTATTTTATATATGTTAATAAAATATATAATTAAATTTTTTAATTTGTTTAATATAGGAAAAATGATAATGAATTATATATGTTCATTTGCATTTTAATTTTTGATAATCTGAATTAAAATTCCCTCAGAAATAGATATATGATAAAATATTATATTATATATAAAAGTTCTTAAATCTTTTTTTCATCTTTTCATTTTTATCTTGTTTGGATTCTTTCTCCATTTTCAATAACTTTTTCGGATATAGTTTTTGTTACTAAAAAAAATAAAATTAGAAATTCTTTTTTTTAATGGACTCCCATTATCTTTTTTTAGTGACTCACTTTACAAATAAAATTTTCTCTTCCATTAGTAAATCCGGACATAAAAAAAGGAAGTTATCGAAATACTGATTTAACACAAATTTCTCTAAAACCCTGATTTCCTTTGGTATCTTGGTGTCCCAAAACATCATAATGAGATTATCAGTAATATAATATATTATTTTTTATAATTGGATTATATAAATAAATTTTAAGACCTAAAAAGAATTTGAACCATTAAGATGATGACATGTGGTAATGGGGTTCTGAAGAAATCTCAAATCATGGGAAAACTGTCATTCTCCACACCCTCCACAAACTTTTACATGAATTTACACCCTCGTTTTTGTTTCCATCAAATTGCACACCATTTACAAACTCTCTATCAAATTACACCCATTTTTCAAATTGTTGGTTTATCTCTCGATTTAACAATTAACCCATGTTTTAACCATATATCGTGACCAAACCAAAATAAAATCGATATCTCGGTTACTGAGACCCGAATTCAATAGCGGGTCATTGAAAACTCGGGTTTTTATTATTTTTTTTTTTTATAAAAACATTCCCAAATCAATTTCTGGGATTCAATCGACGAAGGATAATCCCCAAATCATCTGAAAATCCTAACCACGCAAAATTTTTTGTAATGGAGATGTCCGTTGTCGTTTACAATCCTAAACCTGCAGGAGACGTATCCCCAAATCATCTTCTTGAACAGAGACTCGATCCCTTTTCTAGGAATCCGATTTCCTCTTACCGACGGAGGAGATGAGTTTGTTAGAAGAAGATTGAGATTGTTCAGCTATAAAGAAGATCGTCTTCTTCGTTTCACATTATCGAAAATATTGTTGTTGTTTGGAGATTGTAATCTCTCTCTTCTATCTTCTTTGAAATGAAACATTGTTCATCTAATTCCTAGAATCTATTCTTCTTCTTGATTCTTTGAACGATGAATTGAGATTTGTTGTTTTATGAACATCAGATTTCGTTATCCCCAATTTTACTGTATCAACTTGAGTTTTAGGGTTCTTGAGAAAAGCTTGGCAAATCGAATTAGGGGTTTTTCGATTTTAAAATCTTATAAGTCGGGTAAAGTTAATTAAACGGGTCACCTTTATTTACCGTTAAAACGGTTTACGCCGGGTATTTGTAGTTTAATCCGGTTTTGTGTTTTCTGTATAAGCAAAACATGGGTTAATGGTTAAATCGAGAGATAAACCAACAATTTGAAAAATGGGTGTAATTTGATAGAGAGTTTGTAAATGGTGTGCAATTTGATGGAAACAAAAACGAGGGTGTAAATTCATGTAAAAGTTTGTGGAGGGTGTGGAAAATGACAGTTTTCCCGAACTTATGAGAACTTCTTTTCTTTCTCTTTCTCGCTTTTATGATTTTTATTATTTTATTGATGAGATACTTGGTGAGATATCCACCAATGGAGATGCTCTAAGAGGACAATGTAGATGTTTGGAAAGACCGATGTACAACTGCTATGCACTTCTTTTTTGTCAACTGATTATATTAAAACTAAATACCCGAAGGATTTAAATGGATACAACGGAGGCATGCTCAACGGCTAGTCGAATAAAATAAAGCAGTACAATGACGCAAATGATAGGAGCATTAAGGGGCGAGACATACTCAGCAACATGAAAAAACTCATTGAGAAACATCACCCATAACGCAAAAGCAATTGCTCGAAACTCGAGCAGTGAATAGTCGAAAAAGACGTTAGAATACCCAGACAATTGGGCTTGAGCACGGGCTAGAAGCACCGTTTTTGGTGGTCGAACCTGAACGGAGGAGAATTGTCGCCGGAGGATTTGAAAGAAATCAAAATGCAGCCATCGGCTATCTCTAACTCCGAGACAGATATCACTCAATGATAATGAACCTAATTGGGCATCAAAGCCCAAACCAAGCTGAATGGGGAGGCCCAGGCCCAATTGGCGTTGATGGGCTGAGGTGATGGCGTTGATGGACTGTGGTGACGGAAGTTTGTGACGAGACTTACCGTCGGTTCTCGGTTGCACGGAGATACGGCGATGGGGATCGGTCTTCCCGGAATTCTCTCTGGAAGTGTGGATGGTGATGGAGGTGCAACAAGCGGTCGTAGAGCTGAAGATAGAAGGAAGGAACAGGTGGTGGTCGTCGATTGTGGGTCTTTGAGCTTCGGAGTATGCGTCGACGGAGCCGCAATCGGGGATTGAGACAGAGTAGTTGGAGAGATCTCGCTCCGGAGAGGGAGAACGATGGTGATTCCGGTGGTCAAGGAGCAAATGGCCAGTGGAGAAGAAAGGTTTTGTTGCCGGACGTAAGAAAGCCGACGGTTGAGAGGTGTAGAGACTGGTGGAGGTCTGGAGGTGAAGAGCCATGGTTTGGAGTGCGAGGAGGAGGATTGTGGCCTAGGATAGAGAGAAGACAAGCTATATAAACGTAGGCTACCTCTAACTCCCCAAACTCGAAGATCTACGCGAAAACCTGAGGATGCAGAGCTCGTCGGTGATAACAATAGCGTCTTGTCCTAATTTTCAGGCTTGGAAGTTAAGATGTCAGTACCGCAGCGACAAAGGAGAGGAGAGAGCGAAGAAGACAAAGAAGAAAGCATCGATGAGAGACGGAGTCGACGCCAGCGAGCAAAAGCTTGGCCGACGTCGGAAAAGGAAGTTAAAGGTGAAGTGTCGAGCCCCGTGCCTGAGAGAAAACGAGGGCGAACTGTGTCGTAAAATAACAAACACAAAACCTTTATGTTTAAAATTTTGTAAACTTATAATTCAAAACTAATTGATAATAAATGAATTAGACCATATTATTTTTGTATCAGTTAATTAAGTCTTATCTAAACTTCCCGTTTGAGATCCTAACGCATCCCTGGCGATAATGGTTCTTCTGTCTCATTTCGAATCAAATCCCACTATGGAAAACCGATAATAACAATATGCTTGCCCAGGTGTGAACATATGAAAAATGAGAGACACGAGAATATAGTTAGTGACATTAGTGAAGCAAGGATGTAAACTTGATATATATGTTTTAAAAACTTCAATGTTCAAACTGTAACAAAAAGACCAAATACATACTCACAAGTCAGGCTGAAATTTCAATTGAAAAGTTAGATAAGAATTTGTTTATGTTATCCAGCAGAAAATTCTTAAGTAATATAAGCTATCTGATTGAGGACGGTTAAAATTTTAAATTATTTGTCAACATCTATGGAATTTCCAACCTTGATCTATCTGGACACAATATGAGACCAACTTTTGAGGTTTTCTGGCATAATGTACAACTACCTCTATTTTCAATTTAATAATAGATGTACATTTTTTTTAGGAGGCAGAAGGGTTATAATAGTTGAAAAATACTTTCAAATAGTACATTTTAAGGGGTTTTTTTTTTTAAAAAAAACAAACTTTCATTAAAGCCTCAAAGGGCAAACCGAACTACAGACAATACTAGATTGATCGATTGAAATACAGGAAAACAAATTTGAAGCAGATAAGTTGATACAGGTATGAGACATGCCCACGGATTTGGAGAAAATCACGAAGATTTTCCAGCCAAAACCCTGTATTGTCAGTTCAAAAAAAAAAACCCTGTATTGTTTATTGGAGAGAGCTGTTGATAGTCGGGTTTTATACCGATGTTGAAACATCCAAAAAATTGGAATTGACCAAAGACAGATAACCAAGCCAATGGTAATAAGATTCACTCCAAGCTGGAGGCAAATGCAAGAGCACAAACGATAATAATTTGGACCTGAGAAGATCCAATGATGAGCAGGATTTAGAAACCGGCGGCCTTAATTTTGAGCATTGAGAGGATTCCCACACAGATGCTATAACAATGGTAGAGAACAATGATGTTGGATTTGGTCATGGGGAGGAATCTCTCCCTGAAAGCATGATGGGAAATCAGTCTGGACTCTTGTTTAAGCGGAGAGAGAGACATAGATCGAAAGGTTGGCCATAAAGCTGACAGATCCGGCGGTTTTGGTGGCTCCGGCAAAAAAAACAACCCGGAGGTGAAAGTGTGACGGAGCACGAACCATCGTCTGCGGCGGAGCGAGAGACAGAAACGAGAACTCAGTCCTCAAAAGCTTCAGCGATCCCATCAAAAGGTCCACCGGAGAGAACCTCGTTTGAGCAGTGGAAGATGGTGGAAGAGATCAAGAGGTTTCACTGGAGACAAAAACGAACAGAAGAAGAAAACTAGATCTTCGGATGCCAAGTAGGAGTATGAGAAGGGAGAGGTGCTTCTGATTGCAGGAGGAAGATCCCTAGTGAGGGAGATCCATTCCGAAATCGGAGCTGGCGGCGGAAAGGGCTTCCCGAGTTTCGTGCTTGGGAGAAAGAGGCGATAGGGCGAACTGTACATTTTAGTGTTTATGTCAAAAAATTTAATACATAATGGTGAAAATGATAAAAATAGCATTCATTAAAGAGTTAAAGATAATTATACATTTAAATCAAAACAATATTCAATTAGAATAATAATTAAAATTATATATTACACTAATGAGTTCTGGTTCACAAATCATTAATTAGGATTTAGATTTTGAACTTTATGATATATGATTTAGGGTTTAAGATTTACGGGACGAGAAAAATAGAGTTTAAGATTAATGAAAAATGAAAGTTTAGATTAATTAAAAGTAAGACTATAATGGTCTTTTTCCTCTCTTTTTTTGTCAACAGTTTTTTCCTCTATAATGAATATTATTTTTGTCATTTTCAACTTTGTATGCTATAATCTGACATAAACATCAAAATGTGATATTTTTGAGAATTTCCAATAATAGTTCTACATCTTAAATTTTATTTATTTCTTTTTCCGAACCACTTTGTTTCCATCTAAATTTGATTAATTATGAATAGTCAAAATAACTAATGAAAATGTACTTACTTAATTACGAACAGTCAACATAATCTATTTTTACTTTTTTTCAAAATTCCCAAACTATCATTTATTATAACTTTGGAATAATTCTGGTAACTGTCTATTATTAAAATAAATTGATATTAAAATTAGTAATTATTTTTATGAGGATGAAAAAATTGAGTTAAGTTTAGTTACTCAATATTTTTTTAATCTGATCTAAAACAAACAAGAAAAAAGAAACATTTTCTCCTTTTCACTTTCTCTCGCCATCAAGTACTATCCATATTAGAGCATGTGCAACCCAGAACTTCATATGAGGTTTTTATTGAATTTTTACTATTAATTTTATGTTAAGAACTCTAAATTAGGAATCTTTGTTTTATGATCTCGAATGGAGAATTCTAGTAGTGGTTCTTAAGAAAAAAGATATTTTTCACTTGTGGAAGAAAAAATATCTCAGAAAGAAAAACTAAGTAGAATGACACTCTTTCACATGTTGATTTGGTTTGTCTCAAATACTGATATTCATAAGGATTGTTTATAGCAGGTATATGGACCAGAAGCAACGATGACAGGAATATGCAAACGAGCCCTTGACTGCATCATGTTTCTTTGGTTAAAAAAGCATAACACCAACTCTGAGCTGGACATTGAGAAGAGTAAAGAAAATTAAAAGCTTTTTGAAACTTTTGCTTGTGTATGTGTGAATTTGAAAACCGCATCATTGTGTTGCGGTCGAAATCTTGTTTTAAGTATATATGTTACATATCATACGTATCTAAATATATCCCTCTCTATCATCTATTCATTCAAATGCAAAACCGGAAGAAATGAAACAGAGAACCTCTTTTCATTTGAAAGTCGGTGCAACGTTTTAAACTGTCTTAGACGAGTTCAAAAATTGTGTATTTTTATTAAAGACCATAAAATGATAACAATAATATGTTAAAGTTTCATAAGTTTTTCTAACTTCATAATATGTTCATAAAAAAAGTAAAAAACAAATTTATTATTGAAATATAACTCTTTTTGCATTTATTAAACTCAAATAGTCAAGTTTTTCAACCATAGATGTCTCAATTGACAACAAAGCCAATTCATTTAGGAGGTGTTATTGAATTTGTATTTTAGTGTGTTTTAATGTCGTATCTGCTGGCTCAGAAATCTATGCAATCGTTGGAGGATTTGACGATTACTGTGCACCTTTCTCCGCTGCAGTACGAATCCTGAATGGTCGCAGTCACACCTGGCGAAATGGCCCAGACATGAAAGTAGGTCGGAGGAATGGTATGGCATGTTTTCAAGATGGGAAAATTTATGTATTAGGAGGGACCCGGGACAAGGCTGAACCATGGGCTGAGGTCTTCGACATAGAGAAACAGTCGTGTGAAATCCTTCCTGTTCCCGGTTCGGAGATACCTAAGCATTTCAGAACTGGCGAGATGAAAGTTGTGAGAATTTCAGAGGTAAAAGAAAAAATCATCTTTAAGAACAGAGAAAGTAATACCTATTCCTATGACCCAAGGCAGTGTAAATGGGAAGGCTGTAGAAACATCTTCCCTTCATTTATAGATTGCTGGAGTGAGAATGTACCATACTCCATTAGGAACAATTGGAGTGAAGGGGCCATTTTGACGAAAAGGGTAAAGTTGTGTGGGTTTCCGTGAAAGTTGTAGAGGCACTTGGAAAGAAGATGAACAGTTGTGCTGCCGGAGGAATCTCTCATTTGGTGACATGCGGTGCTGGTAAATTCTTTGTTGTTTGGGCAGCCAGTGATTATTCCAGGGGAATTAATATTCTGATTGAGGAAATGGTGCCGGAAAAACCTCGCAATGAGCATGGCGAGAAAATGGAGTATATTTTGTGTGCGGAAATCTTGCTGGAAAAAACTCATAAAGGTGTGGTTTCTGGACATGTTAAGTGGATGGATGTTGTGCATACCTTTGTCGGATCACCATATAGGTGTGGGATCTTGAACTTTCTAGCTGTCACTGTTTGATTCCAAAGTATGATTTGAATTCAGTTTAACACCACATGGCCTTTTAGGATTGTAGACTTTGGTTTCCAGGATTGGTAGGTTGAATCGGACTTACTGCTATATAGAGATACGAGATTCCTAGGCTTGAAATAGGTGGTAACATGGATATGATTCCTGGACTTATTGCTATATAGAGAGACCAAGATTTCCTAAGCTTGAAATGGGACTTACTGCTATATAGAAGATAGTGAAATTGCAAGGCTAAACATCCCTTTCAAGAGTAGTTTCACCACCTAATAGAATGAAATTCAAAGGCTAAATAGTTTAAGAAGATAGGTCAATTCCTAGGCTAAACCAGCGCTTTTGTGGCCTCTTGGATTCCACTCTTGTAATTGAGAGCACTTGCTTTCCTATAGAAGATAGTCGAGTTCTAAGCCTAAAATATATAGTCTAGTATCAATTTACATTCTGAGTTCTCAACATTAGTTTGTACATATGGATTCATATATGTTTTGCCAAAGTTAGAGATTAGAAAGTTATGTTAATATGTATATATATATATATATATATATATATATGTTAGTATGTATAATATGAATGTCTCTTTGAGCAGTTGGAGAAAGCACATGCATAAGGAGAGAGCAGAGGCAAAAGGAGAGAGCAACAAGATGCTTTCCTTTGATTTAATTTTTGTCATCGTGGAATACTCTGGATTTTGTAAAAACACAACACAATTCATCATTTTGTTTCAATATGTGATTGTTTCCTATATTTTCATGGCTAAAGTGAAGCAAATGCAGTAACTTGAAGCTTTTCGTATCTGATTCTAATGTCTTCTAATCTGGAATACTTCAAATTGTGCAAAATTAAACACAATTTCATATGGCAATTCATCATTTTGTTTCAATACTATTTGTAAAAAAACTTTGAAAATGTGATTGTTCCTATGTTTCAAGACTAAGTGAAGGAAATACAATAACTTGAAGCTTCGTATCTGATTCACCATTTTGTTTCAATCCTATTCGTAAAGAACTTTCAAATGCATAAACTTAAAATCTTTATATCCTACAATGTGTTGACTTTGGTGGGAAGTACTGTTCACCATTTCCTCTCTTATTTTAATTTAAGTTTTAAATTAGACAAGCTGTATCCCACTTGTGGTTCTGGGTACCCTAAAGTCTTGTCCTATATATTTGTAACTCTGAATATTTTTACCTTACGAGGCAGCTTCGTATACTCTCTACTAATTCATCATCAATGGTTATTCTCTATTTTCTGAGTTCCATCTCTTTAATCTACCACTAAACTCTCATTAATCTTATAAATCTCACATGGTATCAGAGCATTAGATCCTAATCTCTTTTCTCCATTCTCTTAATCTCTCCTTTTTCAGTCCTTTAATCTATCATCCTTCTTGTTCTTCAGTTCAGTTTTTTTTCTCTTCCTTTGCCATTCATAAACCTAAAGCTCAAACCTTTAGGAGTGATCTTGGCAAATTAAATCTCTTCCATTCGCTTCATCTTTTTCAGCCAACTCTCTTAAAGCTGATTTTATTCAGCCAGTTTCACTAAAGCTGAGTCTTTTGTCCATCTTGCATCAAAAAGAAGATCTTTTCAAGCTCCAAGATATCAACTTGAACTCTGTTCCTTACTAAGCAATGGACAACAACAATGATGATACCCATGACACCAACAAGCCAAAGAAGGCTTTGCCAATCACTCTGAAAGGGGGAAGTAACTACCCCTTGTGCGCAAGGACCACAAAAGCTGTGCTTTGTGGGCGTGGAGTGTGGTCTCATGTTGGAGACCCTGATGATGATGAGTTCTCTTCCTCAGAAGATGAGAAGTAAATTAAACCGATTTCAAAGAAGAAATGGTTCAAAACAGACCAAGCGGTTTTGGCCATTCTCCAAAGCTCCTTGGATACTTCAGTCCTTGAAGCATACTCCTACTGTGTGACAGCCAAAGAGCTATGGGATACCCTCAAATATGTCTTTGGAAATGTGTCAAAACTCACAAGGGTGTTTGAGGTGAAGAGGGCAATCAACAGTCTTAGCCAAGCTGATATGGAGTTTAACGCTTTCTTTGGAAAGTTCAGATCTTTGTGGGCTGAGGGAGCAAGACAAGGTCTTTGCACTATTGATGTGTTTAAACGCCTCTTACCAAGATCTTATCAAGCTTATGCTCAGGGCAAGCACACTTCTAAGCCTTGATGAAGTTTGTTGCCAAATCCAAAAGGAGCAAGGATCGCTTGGGTTGTTTGGTACTAAGGGGGAGCTGATGATTGCCAACAAAAGCTCATTCAAACCAGATGACAAGAAGACAATCACTTGTGACCATTGCAAGAAGAAGGGTCACCCCAAAGAGACGTGCTGGATTCTCCATCCCCACCTCAAACCAGCCAAGTTTAAAGAGGCCAAAGCTCATTTCACAGAGGCGATTGGTGCTCATGCTCAGACCGAGCCAGATCAAGGAGCTCAAGGGAACAATGGTGGAAATGCCTTGGCCATGGTTGCATACAATGAAGCTGGTGGGAGCTATGGTGGGGCGAGTTCAAGCAATGATGTGGTGAGGAAATCAGACTTGGAGGCCCTCATCAAATCCACTGCCTCACTCAAGGAATCTGGTATCTCCTTTCTCTCCTCTAAGCCTAAGAAATCGATTCTAATTGATTCAGGAGCTTCCCATCATATGATTAGTAATCCTGATCTGTTAGTAATATTAGGCCCGCCTGTGGTTGTGTAGAGATAGCAAATGGTGATAAGATATCGTTTAGTGGAATTGGTGATCTGAAATTGTTTAATAAGCATTCAAAGGCTTTATACATGCCTAAATTCACATCGAATCTGTTATCTGTCAAAAGAGCCACCACATATCTTAATTGATATGCTATATTTGGGCCTAACCATGTTCAATTTCAGGATATTGAAAGTATGAAGTTGCTTGGCAAAGGAGGAACAAAGGATGACTTATATGTTTTAGAAGACACTTCTCCAAGCAATGACCTATCTATTCCAATTGCTTCTTGTTTTTCTGTTGAATTGAATAAGTTATGGCATGATAGGCTAGGTCATCCTCATTTGAGAGCCCTTCAGTTGATGTTGCCTGAAGTTTCTTTTGACAATTCTAAATGTGAAGCTTGTATCTTAGGCAAACATTGTAGAACTGTTTCTTCTAAGTCTCAAACTCTTTATGCGAATTGCTTTGATCTAGTGCATAGTGATGTTTGGACCTCACCTTGTCAATCTAGGGATAGAAACAAATATTTTGTCACCTTTATTGATGAAAAATCTAAGTACACATGGGTCACTTTGTTGCAATCTAAGGATAGGGTCTTTGATGCCTTTGTCAATTTTCAAACTTATGTCACTAACCATTTTCATGCTAAGATCAAAATCTTAAGAACAGATAATGGTGGTGAGTATGTCAGCCAAAGATTCAAAGAACATCTATCCAAATTTGGGATCATGCACCAGACAAGTTGCACATGCACCTGATGGAAGTGGCCAGATCAATGATGTTCCATATAGGTGTGCCCAAGAGGTTTTGGGGAGATACAGTTATGGCTGCATGCTATTTAATCAATCGAATCCCAACTCGTGTTTTGGGTGATCACTCCCCAATTGAGGTATTGAACAAGACTACTCCATCCATTGAACACCTAAAGGTATTTGGGTGTGTTTGCTATGTGTTGTTGCCAGGGGAACAAAGGACGAAGTTGGATCCAAGGAGTTTACGATGCTTATTCATTGGATATTCTCCAACTCAGAAAGGATACAAGTGTTTTAACCCAGCAAACAACTGGATGCACATTCCTCGAACGTCAAGTTCATGGAGGATCAGGCCTACTATTCAACCAAGGATTGGGAAGGTCTCAAGGAGCTGACTCGCTCACCATCAGACATTGCATCAATTTTTCGGTACCTCTTAGACCATCTTGGGAATCCAGAGCAAACTGTTCCTGTCCAAGTTTCCTCAGGACCTGAACCGGATGCAGTAACTATCCATGTAGATTCAGCCTCAGAACCTTCCCCAGATTCTTCTCATGTTCTTCATCCAGAACCAACCGAGGCGCCAGTTCCTCAGGATTCTCCCCTCACAGCTGATCCTGGAAGCTCTTCTCAAGAAGTTCATCGGGATGTAGCCAATGTGGAGGATGATTGATATTCTGTGTTTTTAACGTATTTTGATTCGTTTTTAGTATTCGGTTTGAGTTTTGATTTGCATCTTTCGTTAGTTTTTCGAGTCTTTTCTTTTGTTTTGAGTCTTTTTACAGATTCTATGGAGTTCTGAAGGAGTTTGGCGTTTACGGACATACTCGAGTCAAGTTAAGATGGAAAAACGAGAAAAGGACCAAACATAAGAGAACGACCGTTCTGAAGAAGAACGATCGTTCTGGCCAAGCAAAGGAACGACCGTTCTATCACGGAACGATCGTTCCACACTTCACAAACCCTGCCAACAAAAATAGGAGATCGACCGTTCTATCCCATGTGCCCGTTCCACACTTCACCTACCCTGCCTACAAAAGCACTACGGAACGATCGTTCTCCCCTCAGAACGATCGTTCCCCACTTCACCTACTTCACATACTACGATCGACCATGGAGACCGATCGTTCTCCCATCAGAACGACCGTTGTAATACCCCAGTTTAGAGAGGAAATTACCCTCGAGCAGAAATAATTTTTGAAGACCGATGCAGACAATTTTAAAAATTCTGAGCTTTGGATCGAATATCCCCAGGACATCAAGGAAGCCAATTCAGGAAGATTCAACTCAAGAAAAATTCTGACGCGACGCAGAAAAATCGGAGATGCCGAGTTAACCGAGAATGGACAGTTCGAGAAAACGAGGGCCAATGGGGTCGCGGCACAAGTCCAAAAGTGATGAAACTTTGTGGAGACCTTACTGACACTTAGAGGAATATTTTGAGCTAAGAAAATCCAGTTTTGGACGGCTGACGCGGCAGTTATGAAGCAAACACAAGAAGGTCCGAGATAAGATAAGGCCAGAAGACTTTGTCAAAGGAGGTGCGGCACCCATTAGAATGAGGTGAAAGTTTGTGGAGATACTAAGCACACCGGGAGGAGTATTTTAAAAGAAACAGATCTCTTTTTGGACGGCCGCCGCAGGAGTTATGATGAAAACACTAAGGAG
Source organism: Isatis tinctoria (assembly GCA_010577795.1). Lineage (NCBI taxonomy): Eukaryota > Viridiplantae > Streptophyta > Magnoliopsida > Brassicales > Brassicaceae > Isatis > Isatis tinctoria. Next base: position 20,145 of record VHIU01000065.1, read on the forward strand.
CTCCGAGATGGGATAAGCCGAAAAGATTTGGTCATAGGAGATGCGGCACCCAGCCAAATGAAGTGAAACTTTGTGGAGATTCTAAGGACATCTGAAAGAGCATTTAGGAAAAATCAGATCGCATTTTGGACGGCAGCCGCAGAAGTTATGATAAAAATACTAAAGACCTCCGAGATGAGATAAGTCCAGAAGGTCGGGTCACCGCAGGTGCGTCACCCAATCAATTGAGCTGAAATTTTGTGGAGATGCTAAGGACACCTGGAGGAGTATTCTGGAAGAAACAGAACCCTTTTCGGACGGTCGACGCAGAAGTTATGAGCAAAACGACAAGAGATAGAAATGCTGAATAAAGCCTCTTTACATGTGTCAACCTATGGGTAAGCCTACAGCAAGGCTAGGTCGAACAGGTGTTGAAAAGCAATGATGGCTGCTCTATTCACCAACACGTTTTCATCCCTCTATATAAGGCACATCAGCCCTCCTCATTCTTCATTCACCACTTCTTCTTCATCACTTAAGAGAAACCAGAAAAATTAGATAGTGTTAGAGTGTGTGTGAAGAATAGGAAAGCTCAGTCCGTGAAGAGTTTGGCTGGAGTAGCGTTGCCTTGCTCGGTGAGTTCAGTAGCTAGTAGCCCATCGTTGTCCGTGTTCTATACCATGGTGCGAAAGCGTTGTGTTATAGATATGGCTGCGATGGAATTTCTTCCCTTCTTCTTCTGTTGATCGTGAGTTCAGTACCCTAGTAGCCTGTCGTTTTCATGGCGTGTAAACGTCATGCTACCGACATGTCTGCGACGGAATCTTCTTCCTCTCTCTTTCTGCTTTGGTTGGTTGATATTGCTTGAATACTATTTATCCGTTCGTTTGCTTGCTTGTTGGTCTATAAATTGGTGATGCATGTTTATTGCTTGGTGTGAACGATGAGATTTGGGTTTGAGAAGGCTATGGTATTTACGGGATAAGATCTCCGGGAGGTGGAGTTAATTCCGTAAATATCCGTGGTTGACTTAGCCTTGAGTCTAGTCGATGTTTGTGAGCTAACGTGTTATGCAGGTTGCCGCGGTTTGAGTTTCACTCCCGTGTGCTGGAACTAACGTTTGTGCAGGGCATATGCATGGTGTTGTGCGTGGTGTTGTGATGGTATGATGAGATGGTTAAGTAGTGGTGTTGTGCGTGGTGTTGTGATGGTGTGATGAGGTGGTTGTGTGGAGGTGTTGTGTGTGGGAGAGAGATAGGCGTTCGGTCTCCTTTGTGGATCCGTTCGTGAACCTATCTCCTCAGCGGAACCATTGGAGTGGTTTAGTGGCGGTATGTGCAAGATTTCCCCATAGACCTCTTCCACGGTATCGAATGTACTGAGAGGTGGAAGGGAAGACTCGGAGAGACGGGATTGCAGCCTAGGGCCGAGTATACCCGACGGGGTATTATGAGACGGTTGCCGGAAGAGGAAGGGCGGAGCCGGGCCGAAATACACTGAGTCATTTGCCGGTGTTCGGTTTTGGTGTGGTGAAGTTCCGACTTGTTTGTCTTTGTGATAACAGGTGCTGGAGTGGTTCACGGGGAATGAGCCATACTATGAGATATCTCAGTGCCCACGCGTGTGTGAAGGATGAGTTGGTCATATAGTTAGTAGGATGCATGCTTCGGCTATTTTGTTTTATTTCATTATGTTGCTTCGGCTATTGCTTGCTTGATTGTTTGCTGCGTGTTTCAGGGTTTGGGTTTGGGTTCGTTGCTAATGCTCTCGGTGAGTGCTGAGCTCACTGAGTAATCGTCCCGATTACTCACCCTTTTCTTTTCCCCTTTCCTTGCAGGAACCCTTAGAGTTGGTTGGTTGCCGTAGAAGGGCGGACTCTTTAGGCTCGGACGTACTCGTGAACTTTTAAACAAGTATTGTAAGTAACGAATAAAAGTTGCGTTGTTTTCCGAAGTTTGTTTTATAATCGGTCCATGGACAAAGTTTGTAAGAAAAGAAGTTTCAGACTTGGTTTTGTAAAATAGTTAAGTGTGGAATAAATAAAAGTATGCTTTTGTGAAATCCCTCTTGCACTTATACTTATGTCTTCCGCTGGTATGAATTACTTGGTCCGAGTATGTTCACAACTCACTGTCGAATGAGACGGGTTGAAAAGCCTTGACCTTCGGTGGTGGGGGTCGAAGTTGGTTCGATGGACTGGCCTTAAGCTCAGTGACCTCTGAGACGGGCCGGACTATCTGGCTAACCTCGGCTTTTGTGGCGTCTTCGGGTCGGGTTAGATGTGCCTTGGTCTCTCGTGTTCTTGTTTGATTGTCGTTTGGTCGGGCATGTCTATCCCGGTTCGGGGGCGTTACAAATGGTGGTATCAGAGCGTGGTTTACGTATCATGCTTCCGGAATGCAAGGGGTGTCTTTTTGAAAAAGTTTTCAATCGGTTTTCAAGGGATTTTTGTTTAAAAGATGCAACGAGTTATAAGTTCCGAATAGGTCCGTCTAGAGTTAGGATGAGTCTTAGGGATTTATATTATTAGGAAACCTAACTGTGCAGATTTTCTGTTGAAGATAATGCCGCGCGATATGTGGTCGGGGATGAATGGGTATGATGTGTGGTGGGACCAGAACCGTGAACGGAGTGTGATGAGCGAGAATAGCGTTGAGACTGATCCAGAGGAGGATCAGAGTCACGATGATCCTTCTGAGCAATATGTGGTGATTACCGATCTCGAGAACTATGCCCATTTCCTTCAAGACGAAGGAGATCAACTAGCCATTCAAATGGCCACAATGTACGGAGTGCTCGTTGAGGAGGGTATGGAACCGACAAATCTAAATGGCAATAAAGAACTGGAGTCTGGAGAAGGGACCGCAAACCCTCTAGTCCCGACAGGAGAAATTATCGAAGTATCGTCCTCAAGTGAAGATGACTCTCAAGATCTGGAAGAACAAATACACATGCCACAAGTTTATGTTCCAGAGTATGGGTTTTACCCAGACATGGCCCCAGATGATGCTGTGGATCCTAGTAATCAGAGTATGGAGACAGTGGGACAAGAAGGAAATGATGATGTTGCAGTTCCTGGTTATCAGTATTTCGGAACGCTGGAGCATGGAGGAAGCTCCCAACTTTATGTACTAGACGAAGGAATTATCGGAGATCATTACCAGTTGGAGAATGCCGAGACCGAGGATCCAACTCGTGAGCAGACTGTGTTCGTTGATCCGATGTACTTGCCCACTCATTGGACCTGCATCCTCAACCAGACGCCAACCCCTAACGGAGAAACAATCGTCATCAGTTCGGATGAAGAATCTGAAGGAAATTTCAACGTTCCCTTAGATGATTATGAGGACTCAGACGGAGGACCGACATTATCAGAAATAAAAGAATGTTACGCAAGCCATCCACCATCCTACTGGGAGGAGAAGCTTAAGGAGTACGAAGATTCGTTGGGAGACTTGACGAATCTGGATCTAACCGATGTTAAGACAGACCTGAGCCTGAACATCGTTACAGAAGGAGAAGACCCTTTTGGGAGACCAAGACAAGAACCAGTTGTGCACAAAGAGTACAATTACTTTGAAGAAATCCGTACAAGGCCTGTGAAGACTTCCTATGACCAAGGAGAGTCCAGCCGTGGTGGAAGACCACCAAGAAGAAACTTAACCCCGCGCATGAGGGTGTTACCCCCGGAGCACGTAAGGTCAATAACCCATTGTAGCCATTGCGGACAGTGCGGACATTTTAGCCATGTTTGTCCAATCACGCCTAGACGAGAGAGCCATCGTCGATGTTCTGAGTGCCGACGACTAGGAGCGCATCGCTCAAGCTGCCCCTTTCACATCATATCAGCCGGTCATCGCCCCACGACCCGATCAGTAACACGCGGGCATGAAGAGACCAAGGCTGCAGAGCGTAGCCAGTTCGGTCAGCGTAAGCCAAGGTATGAGTTCTGGGTGCTAACTTGATCTCGTAGTTGGTAGTCTTAAGTTGAGTGGTTAGACTTAAGTGTGGAATCCGGATGAGCTTAGGATTGAAAAAAGGACTTTTCTTTCCTCGGTAGTTTAGATTTGAAGTTAGGAAAGAACCCGATTTCTAGACCAAATCCATTAGGAAAACCCGTGATAAGAATGGAAGTGTGAATGGATGTGTGAATGAATGGAGGTGAGGCGAAAAGGAATCAGAAATTGTGGAATAGAAAGGAGTCAGAAGTCGATTAAGATCAGAATGACAGAAGTCCAGAAGATGAGAGGCAGTGTTGTGATTTTTGCAACGACAAAGGTGGAGTTTATAAAGCCAAAGAGAGTTAGCTTAAAGACGAAGTCACTAGAAGAAGAGAATTCAAGGACGAATTCATTATAAGGGGGGGAGAATGTAATACCCCAGTTTAGAGAGGAAATTACCCTCGAGCAGAAATAATTTTTGAAGACCGATGCAGACAATTTTAAAAATTCTGAGCTTTGGATCGAATATCCCCAGGACATCAAGGAAGCCAATTCAGGAAGATTCAACTCAAGAAAAATTCTGACGCGACGCAGAAAAATCGGAGATGCCGAGTTAACCGAGAATGGACAGTTCGAGAAAACGAGGGCCAATGGGGTCGCGGCACAAGTCCAAAAGTGATGAAACTTTGTGGAGACCTTACTGACACTTAGAGGAATATTTTGAGCTAAGAAAATCCAGTTTTGGACGGCTGACGCGGCAGTTATGAAGCAAACACCAAGAAGGTCCGAGATAAGATAAGGCCAGAAGACTTTGTCAAAGGAGGTGCGGCACCCATTAGAATGAGGTGAAAGTTTGTGGAGATACTAAGCACACCGGGAGGAGTATTTTAAAAGAAACAGATCTCTTTTTGGACGGCCGCCGCAGGAGTTATGATGAAAACACTAAGGAGCTCCGAGATGGGATAAGCCGAAAAGATTTGGTCATAGGAGATGCGGCACCCAGCCAAATGAAGTGAAACTTTGTGGAGATTCTAAGGACATCTGAAAGAGCATTTAGGAAAAATCAGATCGCATTTTGGACGGCAGCCGCAGAAGTTATGATAAAAATACTAAAGACCTCCGAGATGAGATAAGTCCAGAAGGTTGGGTCACCGCAGGTGCGTCACCCAATCAATTGAGCTGAAATTTTGTGGAGATGCTAAGGACACCTGGAGGAGTATTCTGGAAGAAACAGAACCCTTTTCTGACGGTCGACGCAGAAGTTATGAGCAAAACGACAAGAGATAGAAATGCTGAATAAAGCCTCTTTACATGTGTCAACCTATGGGTAAGCCTACAGCAAGGCTAGGTCGAACAGGTGTTGAAAAGCAATGATGGCTGCTCTATTCACCAACACGTTTTCATCCCTCTATATAAGGCACATCAGCCCTCCTCATTCTTCATTCACCACTTCTTCTTCATCACTTAAGAGAAACCAGAAAAATTAGATAGTGTTAGAGTGTGTGTGAAGAATAGGAAAGCTCAGTCCGTGAAGAGTTTGGCTGGAGTAGCGTTGCCTTGCTCGGTGAGTTCAGTAGCTAGTAGCCCATCGTTGTCCGTGTTCTATACCATGGTGCGAAAGCGTTGTGTTATAGATATGGCTGCGATGGAATTTCTTCCCTTCTTCTTCTGTTGATCGTGAGTTCAGTACCCTAGTAGCCTGTCGTTTTCATGGCGTGTAAACATCATGCTACCGACATGTCTGCGACGGAATCTTCTTCCTCTCTCTTTCTGCTTTGGTTGGTTGATATTGCTTGAATACTATTTATCCGTTCGTTTGCTTGCTTGTTGGTCTATAAATTGGTGATGCATGTTTATTGCTTGGTGTGAACGATGAGATTTGGGTTTGAGAAGGCTATGGTATTACGGGATAAGATCTCGGGAGGTGGAGTTAATTCCGTAAATATCCGTGGTTGACTTAGCCTTGAGTCTAGTCGATGTTTGTGAGCTAACGTGTTATGCAGGTTGCCGCGGTTTGAGTTTCACTCCCGTGTGCTGGAACTAACGTTTGTGCAGGGCATATGCATGGTGTTGTGCGTGGTGTTGTGATGGTATGATGAGATGGTTAAGTAGTGGTGTTGTGCGTGGTGTTGTGATGGTGTGATGAGGTGGTTGTGTGGAGGTGTTGTGTGTGGGAGAGAGATAGGCGTTCGGTCTCCTTTGTGGATCCGTTCGTGAACCTATCTCCTCAGCGGAACCATTGGAGTGGTTTAGTGGCGGTATGTGCAAGATTTCCCCATAGACCTCTTCCACGGTATCGAATGTACTGAGAGGTGGAAGGGAAGACTCGGAGAGACGGGATTGCAGCCTAGGGCCGAGTATACCCGACGGGGTATTATGAGACGGTTGCCGGAAGAGGAAGGGCGGAGCCGGGCCGAAATACACTGAGTCATTTGCCGGTGTTCGGTTTTGGTGTGGTGAAGTTCCGACTTGTTTGTCTTTGTGATAATAGGTGCTGGAGTGGTTCACGGGGAATGAGCCATACTATGAGATATCTCAGTGCCCACGCGTGTGTGAAGGATGAGTTGGTCATATAGTTAGTAGGATGCATGCTTCGGCTATTTTTTTATTTCATTATGTTGCTTCGGCTATTGCTTGCTTGATTGTTTGCTGCGTGTTTCAGGGTTGGGTTTGGGTTCGTTGCTAATGCTCTCGGTGAGTGCTGAGCTCACTGAGTAATCGTCCCGATTACTCACCCTTTTCTTTTCCCCTTTCCTTGCAGGAACCCTTAGAGTTGGTTGGTTGCCGTAGAAGGGCGGACTCTTTAGGCTCGGACGTACTCGTGAACTTTTAAACAAGTATTGTAAGTAACGAATAAAAGTTGCGTTGTTTTCCGAAGTTTGTTTTATAATCGTTCCATGGACAAAGTTTGTAAGAAAAGAAGTTTCAGACTTGGTTTTGTAAAATAGTTAAGTGTGGAATAAATAAAAGTATGCTTTTGTGAAATCCCTCTTGCACTTATACTTATGTCTTCCGCTGGTATGAATTACTTGGTCCGAGTATGTTCACAACTCACTGTCGAATGAGACGGGTTGAAAAGCCTTGACCTTCGGTGGTGGGGGTCGAAGTTGGTTCGATGGACTGGCCTTAAGCTCAGTGACCTCTGAGACGGGCCGGACTATCTGGCTAACCTCGGCTTTTGTGGCATCTTCGGGTCGGGTTAGATGTGCCTTGGTCTCTCGTGTTCTTGTTTGATTGTCGTTTGGTCGGGCATGTCTATCCCGGTTCGGGGGCGTTACAACCGTTCCCCGTCCTACCTACTCCCCTACACCTTGGCCTATATATAGAACTCACTCTTGATGTTTCAAAACACACCATCTTCTTCCCCCACTCTTCTCTAGCTTCAAAGCATTGCTCCTTCTCTATTTTAAGCTTTCATGTTAATGTTTTTTATTAAGTTCTTATTAGTTTCTTTTAAGCTTTAAACATTTATGCTTTCATTAAGTTTTACTTTCAGTCCTTATTATCTATATTTATGCTCTAAATAAGTTCTTACAAGTTTATTTCCAGCTTTCATTATCTATATTTATGCTTTGTTCAAGTTCTTATTAAGTTATTTTCAGCTTTCATTATCTATTCAAGCTTTTATGATGAACTCTATAATCTCTTTGTGTTCTTCTTTAACTATGTCTGAGTAGACCTCTTAGTTAGGTTAAGGTTTGTCAAAGGAATTCATGAGCTTTAGGGTTAAACACAAATAGACTATTCAAATCAACGTCTTCACTTTTGTTGTTCTTAATGCTTAGATCGAATTGATCACTTGATTTTATGATATTAGGTTTAACTTAGACAGCGAGAGTTGCTAGGTTGCTAGAAAGAACATTTGTGAGCAATTTATTCATTACGTGCGAGAGTAGATGTATTGGAGAATTGTGAACATATTAAACCTGATTCTAAAGCTTGTCTACGATTTCTAGTTCCAGCGAGAGTTAGGATTTCTAGGTTGATAGACAAAGATATTGATACCACGAGAGTGGATTGATATTATCTTAGTGTTTGAGTTCTAGACTTATGCTTAATCATTGCCTGAATAGTTGTTTGATCCGTTGCTCTGAATCTCCTGCGATATTCCTTGACCTAACGCTTGTTTAATATTATATTTACAACCGATTTCGCTTTTATTATTGCTATCTACAAAAACCAAAAACATATTGAATTGTCTTAGCTTTTGATTTAGCTCATTATATCAAAGTGTGAAACTGGTCTTCGTGGGATCGACCTCTAAATACTACTTCGTATGCTGTGCACTTGCAGTAGGAAATAAGGGTTTAAAACTCGTGTATCAAAAATTTGGCGCCGTTGCCGGGGACCAAATTTTTCACCTTTGGTTTACGGTTGAATTATTAGACTAAGAACTTTACTGAACCTGTTTTCTTTTCTTCTTTGTTTTTGTGTTTCAGGTACATGTCCACAAGGAGCACAAGAAGCAAAAACAACAAAGACCTTCTTAGCTTGACAAACGACGAGCTAGCAAGGATTGAACGAGGAAACAGAAGACGCAACACACCCGTCAAAGAAGAAGAAACGTCTGACACCGCCAACTCAGAGATGGGAGGACAAATAGACATCGCAGCTCAGCTGCAACAACTTCAAGCAGCCATGGAGCAGCTTCGTTTGCAACAGGACAGGCAACTCGTCACACAACCTGCTTTCGGGGACAAAGATGCGGCTCACACATACTACCAGGATCGATCTGCGATCGTTACCCCGACCATCCAGAGGCAAGATTACGAGATCAAACCTCAAATGATCGGCCTCGTGAAGCAACACCTGTTCCACGGTCTGCCTGCTGAGATTCCGATGGATCATATCGAGAACTTCGAAGAGATCTGTAGCACAACCGGCTCCAATGGTGTGCCTCCAGATTTCTTGAAGTGCAAGCTTTTCCCCTTCTCTCTTACGGGAAAAGCATCACAGTGGTTAAAATCTTTACCACCAGGCTCTCTACCGACTTGGGCCGATGCACGAGCAGCCTTCTTGGATAAGTTCTACACGAAATCCAAGACCGCGGCCTTGAGGAACAAGATCTCCTCATTCGAGCAACAGTCCGGCGAATCCTTCAATGAAGCATGGGAGCGGTTTAAGGAATACAAGCGCGAGTGCCCTCACCATGGGTTTAATGACGAGCAGCTGCTCAGCACCTTCTATGACGGAGTAGATTGGACTACAGAAACGCCCTGAATGCAGCTAGTAATGGTGACTTCTACACTAAGTCAAAAAAGGAGCTCTGGAGCTGATCGAGAATCTAGGGCAAGCTCCAGCAACAAAAGCCCGGAGTATGACAGAAAGAAGGTCAACAGTGTGGACTCCAAGAAGATTGATGAACTCTCAGCCATGGTTAACCTTTTGCTAAAAAGAACCAGAAATCAGTCCACTTTGTGGACGAGAATGGGGAAGCACCTATTGCTCAAGCCTATGAGGAAGAAACCGGGAATGATCAGATGGAGGTGAATTATGTGACGGGACAAAGTTTCGGGCAGAACCGCGGTTTCAACAACCAAGGCTTCAACACTCATCTGAACCTGTCCTATAGGAGCACCAATGTGGAGAATCCGCAGGATCAGGTTTATCCTAAGCAAGGAAATCAGCCACAGATGGGTTTTCAGAAGAACTACTCCAACAACTACAGAAACCGGCCATTCGTTCCTAATCAGAACCGTTTTCAAGGAGGGAATCAGCCAAGGCACCCTTTCACAAACTCGCAGCCCCAGCCTTTCACAAATCCGCAACCTTCATCTTCAGCAACCGGCTCCCAAGACGAGCTGAAGAACATGATGTAGCAGCTGATGGCGATTCAACAAAAGGCGGCAGCAGAGATCAACTCCAAAGTTGACACTATGTATGCTGATCTAAATGGGAAGTATGAGGCTGTATGGACCCACATGAAGCAACTGGATGTTCAGATTGCACAAACCGCCGAGTCTATAAAAAGAACACCAGGTACTCTGCCTGGAAAAGCTGAAGCACCGAGGAAGGAATTTGTCAACGCCATCGAGCTAAGGAGTGGGAAAACATTGAATTCGGAAACAATTCCGAATCGGAAAAAGGAAAAGAAGCGACAACCGAGAACATGCTCAGCCGAGAAACTCAACAACTTCAGCCAGCAATCCGGAACAAGGGTGTAAACCCAAGGTCCCATACCCTGTACCACCCAAGAAGTCTCGCAAAGATTCAGAGGATGCCAAATGCAGAGAGATGCTCAGAGACCTAACCGTGAAGCTGCCTCTCACGGATGCCGTTCAAATGATACCGGCTCCAAACGGTATGTGAAAACTCTAGTCTCCGGAAAAGTAGCTGAGGAGGAAAACGTGATGGTAGTCTCCAAAGAATGCAGTGCTGTTCTGCAGAACAAAGTCCTTAAGAAGAGAAGCGATCCTGGCAGATTCATTTATCAGTCAAGATCGGCCACATGACATTCGCATGCTCTCTGTGCGATCTCGGTTCCAGTGTCAACCTTATGCCATACTCTGTGGCAAAACGGTTAGGGTTCACAAATTTCAAACCCACGCGCATCTCATTGGTCTTCGCAGACAGATCAACAAAGCTTCTGGTGGGTATGTTAGAAGATCTTCATGTGCGAATTGGAGACACACTCATCCCAGCTGATTTCGTGGTTCTAGAGCTTGAAGAAGAACCGAAAGATCCTCTGATTCTTGGCCGGCCATTCTTATGCACAGCTGGTGCAATAATCGATGTACAAAATGGAGTGATTGACCTTCAGCTAGGCGACATGGTAATGTCATTCGAGATGGATAAATTGTTGAAGAAACCGATGATGGATGGACAGACCTTCACTGTGGAAGGCGTGGATGATGTATATGATGAGGCAGCTGAAGAGCTCCTGTGCCTGGATCCTCTTGAAACCGCCCTAACTCTAGCTGAAAGAGAGCATGGTTTCCTGAGCGAGGATGTCGAGAGCTTTGCCAAGATGCTGGATTCCAGCCAAAGAATGGAGCAAATGGTAGCGTACACGAGCCTAGATGATGAGGAGAACTTGGCAGAAACAGACGGAGCACCCACCCACTCCGCCACTTGACCCGATAGACAGCCCTTGGAGCGAATTGAAAGCACCCAAATCGAGCTCAAAACTCTTCCAGCCGGGCTCAGGTACGCATTCCTTGGAACGAACTCAACTTACCCGGTGATTGTGAATGCTGATTTGAATAATGTGGAAGTAGCTTTACTTTTATGCGAGCTTAGGAAGTATAGAAAGGCTATAGGGTATTCACTCGATGATATCACTGGCATCTCCCCTGATCTTTGCATGCATAGGATACATCTAGAAAATGAATCGATGAGCTCTATAGAACATCAAAGGAGATTGAATCCGAATCTGAAAGATGTTGTTAAAAAGGAGATAATGAAACTTCTAGAAGCCGGTGTAATTTATGCTATTTCTGATAGTACTTGGGTTAGCCCAGTTCATGTAGTTCCTAAGAAAGGTGGAATCACTGTAATAAAGAATGATAGGAATGAACTGATACCAACTAGGACCATAACCGGCCATAGAATGTGCATAGATTATCGTAAACTAAATGCTGCAACTCGCAAGGATCACTTCCCTTTGCCCTTTATTGATAAGATGCTTGAAAGACTTGCTAACCGTCCATACTACTGTTTTTTAGATGGTTACTCAGGTTTCTTTCAGGTCCCCATCCATCCAGACGACCAGGAGAAGACAACATTCACATGTCCTTATGGCACATTCGCATACCGGCGCATACCATTCGGATTGTGCAATGCTCCGGCAACTTCCAGCGATGCGTGATGTCCATTTTTACCGACTTAATCGAAGACATAATGGAGGTGTTCATGGATGACTTCTCGGTGTATGGAGACTCTTTCTCTCACTGTTTATCTAATCTATGCAGGGTACTTCAGCGATGTGAGGAAAAACACCTAGTTCTAAATTGGGAGAAGTGTCACTTCATGGTCAGGAATGGGATTGTACTTGGGCATCGCATATCAGAGGATGGCATCGAAGTGGATAAGGCTAAATCGAGGTTATGATGAACCTACAACCACCTACTTCTGTCAAGGGGATCCGCAGCTTTCTGGGGCATGCAGGCTTCTATCGCAGGTTCATCAAGGATTTTTCAAAGATAGCTAGACCCCTCACGAGGCTGTTGTGCAAGGAGGTGAATTCGAATTTGACAGCGACTGTCTTGAGGCTTTTCATACGATCAAAGGAGCATTGGTCAGCGCACCCATTGTGCAGCCACCAGATTGGAGCCTACCTTTCGAGGTTTGACGGATGCTAGCGACTATGCTGTTGGTGCAGTTCTCGGCCAAAGGAAAGACAAGAAGCTCCACGTTATCTACTACGCCAGTCGCACATTGGATGATGCTCAGTGCAAGTATGCTACGACAGAAAAGGACTTCTGGCCGTCGTCTTTGCCTTTGAGAAATTCGGTCCTATCTCGTTGGATCAAAGGTTATAGTTCATACTGATCATGCAGCACTCAAGTATCTGCTGACCAAGAAAGACGCTAAGCCGCGGCTACTTAGGTGGATTCCTCTACTTCAAGAATTGACCTGGAGATCAAAGACAAGAAGAGAATAGATAATGGAGCTGCCGACCATTTATCTAGGATGCGGATTGATGAAGAACTCCCACTCAATGACAGCCTCCCTGAAGAACAGGTTTACTCGATCGGAGTATTCCAAATCGAGGAAGCACGTGCTCCCACCCAGCGAGCACCTGCTCAGTCCGAATTCTGCAACCAAACTGAAAACAGCCAACATCCTCAGATTCCTTGGTTTGGTGAGATTGCCAATTACCTAGCTGCTGATCTAGAACCTCACGGTTTTGTGGGCAACAAAAGGAAGAAATTCCTAAAAGATATTCGCCATTACTTCTGGGATGAGCTGTACCTGTACAAGCATTGCCCAGATGGAGTATTCAGACGTTGCATGGCTGAGGAGGAGATACCGGAGATTTGGTTTCACTGTCATGGCTCTTCCTATGCCGGACACTTCACTACTTTCAAGACGGTCTCCAAGGTTCTGCAAGCTGGATATTGGTGGCCACAATGTTTAAAGATGCTCAGCGCTTTATCTCTAGATGTGATTCATGCCAGCGACAGGGCAACATCAGCAACGCAATGAGATGCCACAGAACTTCATTCTCGAAGTGGAGTCTTTGACGTATGGAGGTGATTTTATGGGACCATTCCCATCTTCTTACGGGAATGAGTACATACTCGTGGCTGTTGACTATGTGTCTAAATGGGTTGAGGCATTGGCGAGTTCCACGAACGATGCAAAGGTGGTGATCAAGATGTTCAATCTATCATTTTCCCTAGATTTGGTGTTCCGCGAGTTGTCATCAGCGATGGAGGCTCTCACTTCATCAACAAGATTTCGAGAATCTATTGCGCAAAAACGGTGTAAAACACAAGGTCGCAACGCCTTACCATCCGCAAACGAGTGGGCAAGTTGAGATATCTAACCGGGAAATCAAGAGCATCGTTCAGAAGATTGTGAGCACAACTCGGAAGGACTGGTCTTCCAAGCTAGACGACGCTCTATGGGCTTACAGGACCGCCTACAAAACGCCTCTCGGGACCACTCCTTTCCACCTTGTCTACGGAAAAGCATGTCACCTCCCCGTTGAGCTCGAATTCAAAGCCGTTTGGGCTGTCAAGCTGCTCAACTATGACCTTAAGCCGGCTTCCGAACGACGCATGATGCAGCTACACGAGCTTCAGGAGATTAGGCATCTCGCCTATGAGAACTCAAAATCTACAAGGAACGAACCAAAGCATACCACGACAAAGCATCCTGGCTCGTAACTTCGCCCCCAACGACCAAGTTCTACTCTTCAACTCTCGGCTGAAGCTGTTTCCCGGGAAGTTGCGATCGAGATGGTCTGGGCCCTTCACCATAAAGGAAGTGCGACCATATGGAGCTGTCGTCTTGTTCAACAAAAAAGGAGAAGAGTTTGTGGTCAATGGACAGCGATTGAAACCATATCTTGCCGACACACAACTCGGAGACGGGGAAGAAACTCCCTTGACCGAGCCTCCTCAAGCATAATCAACTCTCCACGTCAAGCTTAGCGACGTAAAACAAGCGCTTTCGTGGGAGGCAACCCACCAGGTAACATGTAAATAGCGTGAAGTTTTTGTTCTTGTTCTATTACGTTTCTTATTTGTTTGAGATTGTTTTTTTCAGGCTTTTATTAAGTGTTAGAAACCGCTCTGCTGGGAGCGAAGAGACCGATCGTTCCTAACAAGAACGGTCGTTCTATACGGGAGAACGATCGATCCCAAGGATAGAGAGCAACACCGATGGCTCCACCAGCGACCACTGAGCTTGTGGTTATTTCTATCACCCTTGTTATATCCATTTTTACACTTTAATTAATTTTACGGGTTTCTCTTTCAGATTAGTTTTAACCGGACGGTTTAAAACAAGTCTGGGGAGGAATTCATTTGTGTATTAACGGTGTGTTTTATGGATGTTTATTTCTTATGTTTTATTTTGGTGTGTTTATTTTCAAAAAAAATAAAAAAAAAAATTTATCGAGTCAAAACAGTGTGTGATTTTATTAAACTTTTTGGAATTGCAACATGTTCGATGTCATTGCCTTAGGACTGCTTAGCATTGTTTGAGGATAGTTTGGAAAACCAGAAAAATCCATAACTTGATCATTTAGTGAATTTCTCAAATCATCTGAACTTAATCGAATTATCTGAACTTAATATGGACTTAATTTATCTCACTTAGGGGGTTGATAATCATGTATTGGATTTTACATTTGGAGTTTTCTTTGCATCATTTCTACCAATCTTTGCTAACTCCAAATGGCTAGACTTATCCTTAGTCTAGTACCACACCCTTACCATTTCCATGTTGAAACCCACTTATTTTCGTTTACTGTCATTGCATTCATGTGCAAAAACTAGGGAGTATACGGACCGACACAACTTTTTTTTAGGACTGTGTCTAGATAGGTGGTCTCTTTCTGATTAAACTCATGGGATGTGTCTAGAAAAGTGATCTCTTTTGAAAAAGGGATGAACGTTTAAAAGAGGATGGACTTTAAATGGGTAGAAGTTTGTATTCAAGAAATAAGCTTACATCGTTGAAATTCTTTTGATGCAGATCTTAGAGACTAAACCGGTTCCATTCTCCGATCTATATAAAATATATATATAAAAAAAAGAGAGAGAAAAGAAAAGAAAACAGAAGGAAACGGGAAAGTCAAGGTAATATCGTTAAATTTCATAAAACGTTAAAAGAAATCATGTTCTTGTTTGTGACTTTGTTAAATAAGGGTAGAAGGATTAGAGTTAAGGAGAGTTGTGTACCTCCTAATTGGTTCGTGTCTCACAGTGATTTTGCATAATGATTTGCATCCGTTTGTACTGCTAAAAGAAACCGAAACACTTGAGCCACCAAATACCAACCTTGATACCTAGACCATAACATGTTAGATATTCCCTTTGTGAGAGTACACACATTTGATAATGAATGTAAATATTGAGTTCTGCTTGATCATGAGATTTCATTTATTTACTACGGTTATGGAGAAGTACAATGAAGTACGGTTTGATCTGAACTTTGCGAATGCGGTTTACGGGCAATTGATTTAGAGTATGGTCCTATAAGTTTTACGAGAGTCACACGTTTTTTTAAACCTCTCCTCTTTGTAAAATATCTGTTTTTCTTGGGGACAAGCAAAGGTTTTAGTTGGGGGGAGTTGATAATATGTGTTTTTAACGTTTTGATTCGTTTTTAGTATTCGGTTTGAGTTTTGATTTGCATCTTCGTTAGTTTTTCGAGTCTTTTCTTTGTTTTGAGTCTTTTACAGATTTTATGGAGTTCCGAAGGAGTTTGGCGTTTACGGACATACTCGAGTCAAGTTAAGATGGAAAACGAGAAAAGGACCAAACACAAGAGAACGACCGTTCTGAAGAAGAACGATCGTTCTGGCCAAGCAAAGGACGACCGTTCTATCACGGAACGATCGTTCCACCTTCACCAACCTGCCGACAAAAATAGGAGATCGACCGTTCTATCCCATGTGCCTGTTCAACACTTCACCTCCTGCCGACAAAAGAACTACGGAACGATCGTTCTTCCTCAGAACGATCGTTCCCCACTTCACCTACTCACCTACTACGATCGACCATGGAGAACGATCGTTCTCCATCAGAACGATCGTTCCCCGTCCTACCTACTCCCCTACACCTTGGCCTATATATAGAACTCACTCTTGATGTTTCAAAACACACCATCTTCTTCTCCCACTCTTCTCTAGCTTCAAAGCATTGCTCCTTCTCTATTTTAAGCTTTATGTTTATGTTTTTTATTAAGTTCTTATTAGTTTCTTTTAAGTTTTAAACATTTATGCTTTAATTAAGTTTACTTTCAGTCCTTATATCTATATTTATGCTCTAATAAGTTCTTACAAGTTTATTTCCAGCTTCATTATTTATATTATGCTTTGTTCAAGTTCTTATTAAGTTATTTTCAGCTTTCATTATCTATTCAAGATTTTATGATGAACTCTATAATCTCTTTGTTTTCTTCTTTAACTATGTATGAGTAGACCTCTTAGTTAGGTTAAGGTTTGTCAAAGGAATTCATGAGCTTTAGGGTTAAACACAAATAGGCTATTCAAATCAACGTCTTCACTTTGTTGTTCTTAATGCTTAGATCGAATTGATCACTTGATTTTATGATATTAGGTTTAACTTAGACAGCGAGAGTTGCTAGGTTGCTAGAAAGAACATTGTGAGCAATTTATTCATTACCGTGCGAGAGTAGATGTATTGGAGAATTGTGAACATATTAAACCTGATTCTAAAGCTTGTCTACGATTTCTAGTTCCAGCGAGAGTTAGGATTTCTAGGTTGATAGACAAAGATATTGATACCACGAGAGTGGATTGATATTATCTTAGTGTTTGAGTTCTAGACTTATGCTTAATCATTGCCTGAATATTTGTTTGATCCGTTGCTCTGAATCTCCTGCAATATTCCTTGAAATAACGCTTGTTTAATATTATATTTACAACCGATTTCGCTTTTATTATTGCTATCTACAAAAACCAAAAACATATTTGAATTGTCTTAGCTTTTGATTTAGCTCATTTGATCAAAGTGTGAAACTGGTCTTCGTGGGATCGACCCCTAAATATTACTTCGTATGCTGTGCACTTGCAGTAGGAAATAAGGCTTTAAAACTCGTGTATCAATGATACCGAGACTTCAGCTGGATCTCTTGAAACCTTATCAGAAGATACGGTGGAAGAAGAAGCACCGGTTGAGCTTAGGCGTAGTACAAGAATTCGGAGGCCCTCCCATTGGATCAACGACCGGGTGTATTAGCCAAGCTGTAGCTCATCCCAAAATCGAAACCGTTTGCTCTCTTGCCCTTTTGCCAGCCGAACATCGAGTGTTTCTTAGCAAGATTGAACCTGATCTCATCCCGGATACTTATGAAGAAGCCATTGCCAAGATATAATGGAAGATGCTGTTGGTGATGAAGTTGAGGCCATGGAGAGAAACCACACATGGGATGAGGCCGACTTACCTAAGGGAAAGAAGGTTGTGAGCTCAAAATGGGTTTTCACTGGGGGTCATTAGAGCAAACACATCAGTAAATCTTTCATGAGGTTACGAAAAAAATAAAATTTTTCTTTTTTTTAATGTCGAAAAAGAAAAAAAAATTCTGCCAATAGTGAGACGACATGTGGCGAGACGAAGAGAGAGGGAGTCTTAAAATCGATCCATACCAAACCGAGTTCATCATTTTTGTGGGACCAGATCAATATTTTATATTTTTTTTAGAACTTTTAACCTTGTGAACCTCTAATGTTGATGGCCTTATACGGTTCGTTGATAGAAAATTCACTTGGTCATGTAAGCTCGGTTCTCTCTGTCACATGGTAATACTAACGTGCGATGGTAATGGTATTCAACGTAATTACATCACAAAAAAAAAAACCAATATCCAAAGCCAAGACCTATCTACAGTAGTTTGTCTGAATATGGTTCAAGTAGAATAGACAAATCTACAGAAAGATGAACCTAATAGAACCGAAGTTTGTAATACAAGAACTTCATATCCAACTACTTACTTAGAACTTAGAAGAACAACATTTTTTTCTCTACTTCTTCAACATCCGTCCTCGCCATCACAAATGTTTCAGGAGCTCGCTTAATCATTAGATCACTAAGCACTTTGGTGATCTATCTGCACACCCATATCATTCAAACGGAGATAAAACTCTCCCACCGCTCTAAACAGCTTGATCGCTTGCTGTGGATTCAGAACCTCCACCACTTTCTCCACCGTCCAACACCGTAGCTGATCAGCGTTGTTCATCGCCTCTCTCATATCCGACTTCATCACCTTCATAGCCTCTTCCATTTCCGACTGCTCTCCGTCGCTAAGACCCAAAGCTCCGAGGCGCTTCGTCAGTACCATCAGTGGCGGATCAGCCATGCTCTGCTGCAGGAGAGCGAAATCTCTCATCAAATTTCTCTCCTTCCGTTTAGTCTCCGACCGGATGTTGACAAGCTGGTCTTGCTGTTGGCGCGTGACGTCATTGACAGAACCGGTTATGAGTTTGAAAACTATACCTGGCTTGAAACCTCCGACCCAGAAGAGGAGTTTCTCGTATGAGCTCAGCCATGGTGGGGAGAAGAAGTCGAATACATCGTCTCCGGCGACGGATGCGGCGGCTGATTTGTCGTGGTAGTATTGGAGCCAGTGCGAGAGAAAATGGGTTACAAAAGATTTTTGGTCTGCCGGAGTTATAATGGTGTTTTCATCGGGAGAAGACACGCGTGCAAGGTGTTGGACAAGTTGCTTGTGACGGAGAAGCCAGTCGTTGAAGAAGCTCGCAAACGTTTGAGAGCTGCAGCTGGTGATTGACATGATTCATGTGTAGTTGCAGGTGAGGTGAGTGAATGGATATGCATGTGATGTGTGTTACCTTATGACTATATATATATGACAAAGACATGTTGTAGAAAAAATATATAAAGACAAAAGACAACATTTAGTTAAATATTTTCTCTTACAAAAAAAACTTAGCAAGAAAGATAATATTTTTTATATATATATGGAAATCAACAAAAAAAAATTGCAGCCTGATTTAAATATTTGGTAAGAATAGGAAAGATCATTGTAAAAGCCATGAAAAATCACACTTAAATAAATTATTACATGAAATATTTTGTAAACATACGAAAGATCAATAAAATTATATAATCACACTTTAAATCTTATACGGGGACTTTTCCATACCATTTTAACATCGAGTAATAGCAATTTGAAGTGTCGTAACTGAAAAGAAATTTATATTATCTTTCGCAAAATAAATAGGGCAAATCTCTATAATGTACTATGACCAAAATGAACTACAAGCTCATTTTGGACCAAAATGTTTCATTAAAGGAACCAAATAGACTATTTTATCCTCTTCTTTCCATTAAACCAAATCAATATCATCTACCTCTTCTTTCTATTAGGGTTTACAATTCAGAGTTTAGGTTTTAGGGTTTACGACTTAGGGTTTAGTGTTTACGATTTACGGTTTAGGGTTAGGGTTTAGTATTTACGATTTAGGGTTTAGGGTTTACGATTTAGGGTTAGGGTTTACGATTTAGGGTTTAGGGTTTACAATTTAGTGTTTACGATTTAGGGTTTAGGGTTTAGGGTTTAGATTCACAAATCCTTAAGACTTAGGGTTTAGGGTTTAGGATTTAGGATTTAGGGTTTAGAGTTTAATATTTAGGGTTTAGGGTTCACAATTTAGGATTCAGGGTTTAGGGTTTACGGTTTAATTTAAGGTTTAAGGTTTACGATTTAGGTTTTAGGGTTATGATTTAGGTTTTGTAAAACAATATAAACCCTAAACCTAAACACTAAATTGTAAACCCTAAACCTAAGCCCTAAACCTTAAATCGTAAACCCTAAACCCTAAACCCTAAATCGTAAACCTTAAACCCAATATCGTAAACCCTAAACCCAAAGCACTAAATCATAAACCCTAAACCCTAAAACTATAAACCCTAACACTAAATCTTAAACCCTTAACCCTAAGCCCTAAACCTTAAATCGTAAACACTAAATCCTAAACCCTAAACACTAAATTGTAAACCCTAAACCTAAGCCATAAACCTTAAATCGTAAACCCTAAACCCTAAACCCTAAATCGTAAACCTTAAACCCAAAATTGTAAACCCTAAACCGTAAGCACTAAATCGTAAACCCTAAACCCTAAAACTGTAAACCCTAACACAAAATCTTAAACCCTAAACCCTAAGCCTAAACCTAAATCGTAAACCCTAAACCATAAACCCTAAATCGTAAACCCTAAACACTAAACCTGTAAACCCTAAACACTAAATCGTAAACCCTAAACCCTAAACCTTCAATCGTAAACCCTAATCCCTAAACCCTAAATCATAAACCCAAAACACTAAAACTTTAAACCCTAAACACTAAATCGTAAACCCTAAACCCTAAACCTTCAATCGTAAACCATAAACCCCTAAATCCAACATAGTTTATTTGTATTTTCTTTAATGTTTGAGAGGAAAGGTAAAATTGTCTTTTGCCCCCATTTAATGAAACATTTTTGTCAATTTTTCCATTTGAGTTCATTTTGGTCATAAAAACTTCAAAGTGGTTCATTTTAGGGTATTTCTCAAATAAATAACCGTAAAACGGTCTAAGAAAGTAGACTTTAGAAAGAAAATACCACATGGAAAATCTCTAGCAACGATTTTCCTTTTTCCATATTTATTCGTTGCTTTCTTTATAAATTTGGATAATTTGATGCAGGCAAGTCAACATAGTTAGATGTGGTTAAACTTTATAGACTATATCCAGAATGCCAAAAAAAATCGATTTATCCAAAAGAGAATTTGTCAAAAACTAGTATGTTTAAATCAGTTGTAATGGTTTCCTAGAAGAAAAATTGTTTTGTTGCTCGACATAAAAAATACAGTTTTATTGAATGCAATTCCACATATATAGAAGGGAACGGGGAACCAGAACTACGTATTCTTTTCTCCTTCCAGAATGCAAACAATATTGTATTTAAACATTAGAACATGTGTGTAATTTTCAAAAATTTTAATGCAGAAAATAACAAACAATATTATGTATAAACGCACGCACTCGTACTCATTAGGAAACAAAAGACATTGAATTTAGCGTTTAATTTGTCGCTGCAGTAACATGGAAACATTGTACGTAGATTTTTAATAACAATGAACACGTAAAATCTGTTAGCCAATTTTCTTTTCATCTAACTTATCCATATAAACAAGGGAAATTTAGCTGAAAATGCTAGATTCAAAATCAAATTGTCTTTTTATGCTTTTGTAATATCAAATTGTCCAATTATGTTTTTTGAATTATTTTAATCCGATTTTGCACTTTAATTTAAAAAATAACATTTGATTTTTTTAAAATTATTATTAAATTTACATTTTGTTTACTTTATTAAATCAGCTAATAAAAATAACAAAGAATTAAACGAAGACTTTAGTTTAATATACTAATAAACTAAAAACAGAATTAATAACATCCGATAAAACTCAATCGAGGTTTTGGTCTTCTCCGCCTTGTCCTCCCCGCCTCGTTCTCTCTGGGTTTTTTTCCGGCGAGTGGTGTGCTTTTCTCCGGCGACTATCAAAGCTTCTCCGGTGAGTATCGACGCTTCTCTCCTCTGTCTCTCTATTTCATCTAATCTCAATATCTCTTTTTAAACCTCTTTTTGCTTTGTAGCTCTTAACGAGGAGGATCGAGCGGGGCTGGTTAACGCTCTTAAGGTGAGTTTTACTACACGACTTTTGGTTTGGTGAAGCGGGAGATTAGGTTTACTAATTGATGTGAATAAAATGATTTATAGAAATCAAATTTAGTTGGAGGATTGTTTCTTCGTCTTGATTTGATTGTTGTTCTGTCTGTTCTTGCTGTGTTTCTGTGGCAGAACAAGTTGCAGAATTTGGCTGGACAACACTCGGATGTCCTTGAGAACTTGAGTCCGACAGTCAGGAAGCGTGTCGAGGTTCTAAGAGAGATTCAGGCGAGTGAATTTTCATTTGTGATCTTGGATTTTGCATTGGTTCTCTGATGACATTTTGTTGAGAGTCCCAAATATTTTCTGATTACTGTTTTTTTATTTTGCATTGCAGAACCAACATGATGAAATGGAAGCAAAGTTCTTCGAGGAGAGAGCAGCTCTAGAAGCTAAATATCAAAAGTTGTACCAGCCTTTGTACACCAAGGTATGAAAATGATCTTTGATTCTGTGATTGTTAGCTTCCTATTATTAGAGTGTCATTGTTTTGATACACATAAAACCTCAACTAATAAATGTTTGATGAGACCTCTCTGTTGCTACTTAGATCAATGTGATGTGTGTTCTTTTCTTCTTTTCATAACCTACGCCATTGTGTAACTTGTATTGATTGTTTTCTTCTTTTCTAATATGTTGATCACATAGAGCGATATGCGTTTTCTTCAATGCTTCTCTCCTCTGTCTCTCTATTTCATCTACTAGAAATTTTCAGGGATAGGTATTTGTGGGTTATACTTACAAGAATGTTGAAATCGTAAACGATGACCAATTACCAGGGATAGGTATTTAACTTTACCTCTTTCCTGTGTCTGAAGAAGAACCAACATAACTAGATTGCCTTGTGGTGATTAAGATTGCTTGTCTGCTGCATTGTGATGTGCAGCTGAGCTGAAGAAGAAGAGCAATAAGCCAAAGCGGCCGTCGATTAAATCCCTCTTTGGTAAATGCTTCTTTTTCCCCTTTTGCTATATCATGTGTTGGAAGCAAGTGGCAGTATCATACAACCCATGTTGATTCTCTCTAACGACATTGTGGAAAACAATATGTACAGAGGATGAATCATCCGGTGGCAAAACAACACAACAGGGAAGCTTCTTGAATCTATTACCGACGCAGATGGAAGATCCGGAGAAAGAAGGTAGTAAGTCAAGCTCATCCGGGTGAAGAACCCTGATTTGACTGACACATTTGCACAGCCTGAATCAGAGACTCTTCTTATATAACATATGCGTGTGTTTGATTTCGTTGAAAGCCTTTTTTTTTTGTTTTCCTCCGAAAGAGTAGCAAATGATGGGGTTTCAACAAAAGCACAGTCTCCTTTGGAAGCGAAGGCTTTCCCTGAAGGAGTGAAAGATGGATTTGTTTAATTGTTTCAACATAGGGTTGTTTGATTTATGCCAACCAAGAAAGAAAGAAAAAAAGTAAATATTCTTTTTGGAATTGGTTTGTTTATTAATTATTCACAAAGAGAAGGAAGAGATTTGGTGTTTTGTTTTTAAGTAATTTTTTTCTTTCTCATTTGGTTTATTTGGTTGATCAAAACTTGATTGTACTACAACACCACAAGATGACATCTTCAGCTACTAATACTACGACCCAAGTCTTCTGTATCCCTTCTTCTCTTGCGCATCTTTTTGTTTTTTGTCACATTCATCTCCATTTTATTCAAACTTGAATAACAGTAGTTTCAAGAACATGATCTACACTGTCAGTGACATTTCTTGCAAACCAAGGTTGTCTTGACTGTCCTTTTCGACAGCTCTTTACCCACCGACGATGCACCATAACCTTCCACAAGAAGGTCCTTATCTTTGGAACTGTTTGGACTCTCCAGACACACTTTTGCCAATTAAACTGCTGAAAATCCGGTGGAATTGCACATCTTGTTAGCATATTGTATCCAGATTTAGATGAGTAAGTACCATTCTTAACCGGAAGACAAACCATAAGTCTCATTTGTCTTGAGTGAGCTCAGCGAGATAGATTGAATTTGACATTTATAGTATGGTAGATGTTTACGCAGTTCATCCCAATTCCACTCCTTCCTATCTGCATGCATAAGATCTTTAACCGTAAGAATAACCGTAAGATATGCATGCATAATCTTTAGGAATGTAATCGTATGGTTTAAGTTTTAGACTGGTTAATGGCGTACTTGTATTGTCGTCGTGATGTTTTGAAAAGAGAGATCATTAGGTTATATGGTCTCACTTAAAAGTAATGGAAGCCGGTATTCCTTCATAAACAATTGGTTTAGCTTGATTGGCTTTTTCAGGTTCGTCATGAAAGTAGGTCTCTTACATGGTTGAATTGTGTGATAGTGAAGTATTATTATATAAGGTCGAATCATAGAAAAAGAAGTTAGTTTAATAACGGAGAGATGAAAATAAATCGTCGAGTGACATAACAGGCTCTACCATATGCATGTTTCTTATAAGAAAACCATGCAAATTCATTAAACTGGTTCCACTTTTGTTGATGGGATGTTGTTTTTGAATCAACTTGGGATGTCTTTGTGATTTGCAGAAAATGCTATTACCGTGCGGCCTTCCTCCAGAAAGAGAAGATGATTAGGAAGTAGAGAAGGATTTGATGTTCTGATGGAAATGTTTTGGTTTGGACTCAGAATGTTAAAACTGTCAGATTTGGTGTTTCGTTATAAAATACTTGTTACTTCGCGAAAATTGTTCCTATATTTTTGCGGTACTAATGAAACCAAGGCTATGAACTGAGTTGCTATGTTGAGCAGTGCTTGCTATAATTCATATCATCTTGTTTGTTTTATCAGGTTCAATTAGTACAGCACTCTCGTGGGAGTAAGTAGAAACGTTTCAAGTAAAATTTTCTTTTATTATTGAATTGACTCTAAACTTGTAGGAGAAAGACAAGTTCTAAACGATACAATGAAAGAAAGGAGACTCGTATATATTAACTAGAGACACTCGCGAGTGTAAAGATGCTTGAGCAGTTGATCCGGATGCTTACTGATGAGGCCAGATAGTGCGTAACCACTTTATGAAACGATCGATTGGTGAAAACTTGGGAGCATTGGGTACAGCTGGTGCGACCACGACTCGTAGCTTAAGCCCAGCCTCGCAGTGACCCGTCTTTTGAATAGAACATATCTACAGGAAGATGAAGATGGATGAAGAAACGATGGAGGAGAAAATATGAGGATGGAGGGGAAGAAACGGTGAAACAAAACAAACCGTATTCCCTAATTTCCAAGATATATATATTTTTTTTATTTGTTTTTTAAATTTCGATTTTCAAGTTGTTTTCGTTTTTAAAAAAATTATTTTTAAATTATTTTTGGAAAATTACTTTTTTAGAATATAGTTTAGATTTTGTAAAATATTCAGTAACCATATCCGATTTTTGTAAGATTTTTTTAACTGAATAATACAGAATATAAATTCTAACGAGGATAGAACAATGACAAATAAATAGAATATATATCCTATAGAGGGTTAGAACAAAGAGAAACAGCTAGAATATAAATTCTATTCATGGTTAGAACATATAGTAATGGATAGGATAGAACGAAACGTATTCTAACCAAGGTGGAACGAAGACAAAAAGTTAGAATATACATTCTACCCAGAATAGAAGATAGAACAAAGGTTAGAATAGATCGACACGTATTCTATCGAACTTAGAACATAGACAAAAGTGTAGAATATGTATTCTAACCAACTTAGAACATAGGCAAAGCTTCAGAATATATATTCTATCGAAAAATAAAATGTAGAACAAATGATAGAATAGAACCGATCCATTCTATGCTACCCTAGAATCTTTAGAAAAACTAGAACCTATATTCTAGTCAAAGTAGAACTATGACTAATGCATAGAATGTATATTCTAACCAAAAATCGAAAATATTTTAAAAAATCCATTATTTACAAAATTTATATGAAAAAATATTTATTAAATCTTATCTTTCCTTTTCTATATTTTTCGGATTTTTTTAAATTTTAAAAGTTATTTTTATGTATTTTCAAAAATTAAAATAAGGGCAATAAAGTCCAATGTTACCCAAAAAAAAGAAAAGCATAATGGGACAATTTGATTTTCAATCTATCATATTTAGATAAATCTCCCTATAAACAAATTAAAATCTCTTCGTTTCATCTAACCTACAAGCGAGAATATGCAATGCAAATTGGATTAGGCTGCTGATGATGATGATGACAACACTGATAGTCAAAACGCCTTTAAAAATAATATCAAAAGACAAAAAAAAAAAAATTAATGGGGACAAAAAGAGAGCAAATACATAAAGAATTTGGATACCGTTGATTAGATGCAGGACGATGTGAAAAAAGTGCAACAACAAAAAAAGGTTGTTCATCTAATACGAGGGAGAAAACTTCAATCTAATTAAAACAACGAGAAATTTGAATATGGAAATGGGACACTCTTTCGTAAACAAGTAGAGCCGATCCTGAGATTTCACAGAGTACAAGCTAAAAAAAAAAAATTTGAAAAAAACGAAAATGGGGCTGGGGGTTTCGAACCCGGGTTCAGTTGGGAGCAAGTAAGTTGTGGATTTACCACTAGACTAAAAGATTCTTTTGGAAATATGTGGCCGAAATTTTATTTATTATCTGTCGGCCGCAAGCCCATGCTTCCTTGGCTTGGCCCAAGAGCCGACTCTGTAAACAAGTCTTTGAAGAGAAGGAAAATATTGATCTTAGTGGTTAAGAAATGTTACCACTTAACAAGCCAAAAATATATATCTAACAAAATCTAAGTTAGTTCCAAATCATTTAGGCATGGGATGGATCAAATTAAACACGGACCGGAGCTTCACGTGGAAATCCTGGCCTTGCCGCTGTGGGAGGGGTGTTAGGTGACGCATCTGGGGATTGGTGTGGTGGTTTTGCTCTGCACATCGGGATATGCTCGGCACCATTGGCAGAATTTTGGAGAGTCTATTATGGTTTATGTGTTGCCTGGGAAAGGCGTGTAGACAGATTGGAATTGGAGGTGGATTCTGAGATCGTGGTGGGTTTTCTTCGGGCAGGGATTGGTGATGCCCATCCACTTTCTTTCCTAGTACGTTTGTGCTATGGCTTTTTATCAAGAGACTGGATAGTGAGGCTTACGCATGTGCATAAGAAAGCTAATCGTCTTGCCGATGGATTAGCAAACTATGCTTTTTCTTTACCGTTAGGACTTCATTTGTTTGATTTTATTCCAGATGTTGTTGTTTCTTTATGGACAGATGATTTTTGTGGTCTAGCTATGGCTAGACAAGTCTGTGTGTAATTCTTTTTTACTTAATAAAATTCGGGGGCACTAACCCAGCCATTTACGAAAAAAAAATTTAGGCGTGAACTATAGTTATATGACTATTAACTAGGATTCTACCCGCACGTACGTGCGGGGTAATGTTTTTTTTCTAATATTGAAGAATGAAAATGATATTATATTGAAGATACCAGAGATATATATAAATGATATAACTATTAACTATATAGATCATTAATATATTACATGAAGTTGTTTGTATTATGACATCATTGTTTTGTTGGAGTTAAAAGAATTGTATTATTTGTGTATTATATATAGTTTGTGTTGATTTAGTAGTTTTAGAGTTGTAAACATATTTTTTATATGTTGATTGTATGTTTATGAATTGAATAGGTCATTTAATATTTTTATAAAATATAATTACACAAATATTATATTATATTAGAATTTTATTGTTGAGTTTAAAGTATGAATTTATATTTGATATAAATTTTTGGGTAGCAAAAGTTTGTATTTTATAAAAAGAAAAGGTATACATAAACATTTTTGGTATTTTATAAAAAGATAAGGTATACATAAAAAGATAAGGTATAGATAAACATCTTATAGACTTGAAGAATTGTATTGTGTGTGAATTATATTTTGTGTTGGTTTAGTATATTAAAAGTTATAAAAAAATTTCTATTTGTTGATTATGTGTTTTTTTAGTTTAATATATTTTGAAATATAATAAAAAATTATGTATAATTGAATAACTATTTTAAATATTAAAATAGTTTAAGTCATATTTTCATTTTTTCCAATTAAATTGATATATATATATATATATATATATATAATTTTCAAAAAAAAAACCAAAACAAATAAGATCCATTAAATTCAACCAAAACTAATGAGAACAAAATATTGGGTTTGTAACTTGAATTGGGCTATCGAAATATTGCAAAGAGAAGCCCATTATAATATGGGGCAGCGGTTTAAAGATTTAAGGCCCAAACCCAACTAACGAACATAGATCCTTCTCGATCTCGTTCGCGGCGGACTCTTTTGTTTTCTCCGATCGAAGCTGTCTGTTCTTCTTCTTCTCATTATTTCTCCGATCAATTCACAATTCTCAGTTTGGAAACACAAAAGAGTCCATGAAGGTATGTATTGCTCTAGATAGCTAAACGATTGTTGAATCTCCATGAAATTCTTATTGTTGTTTTAGATTTGTACTCTTTTGTTTGCGTAATCTACGAAATTCATGGTTTTTGGTTTATGGGTTTGCCTTCATTCTTACAGATTTTGGAAAAGTTCGATTATTTGTTCCACAATGAAACTGCTCGAAGTTATCTCCAAGGCCGTAGCGAGTTAGGATCGAGTCGACTCGCAGTCTGATTATCCATTCTCTCTTAGCCAAGACGGTATATTTGGGAACCTGAAACCGAAGATAGAAAACATTAATCATGGTACCCTTATCAATACAATAACTGGGTGAAAAATCTTGAGAACCGATGCTGAACTGATCGATTTGGGTTAGAGCTTTTCATCTAAGCTGAAAAGGAAGCTCAAGGATAAGAATGTCTCTCATTTTAAGCTTCTCTCTGTTTTGTTTTTCTTTTCAGGAGATGTTTATGTGCAGAACTCATGATGCATGAGGTTGTTTCTCTAAATGAAAAACGATGCGTACCAAGTAAGTTTGAGACAAATTCAAGAGAAGATAACATATGGTACCTTGACAATGGTGCAAGTAACCACATGACTGGGGATAGAAGATATTTCCAAAAAATTGATGAAACAGTCTTTAGGGAAAGTGAGATTTGGAGATGACTCTCGCGTTGACATCAAAGGAAAAGGGTCAATCTCACTTATAGACATGGATGGTGAACCTAGAGTAACGACTGAAGTATACTACATACCGGATCTTAAAAGCAATATCATAAGTTTGGGTCAAGCAGAGGAGGTAGGTTGCGATATTAGGCTAAGAGGAGGTTTCCTTACAATGAGAGATGCACAAGGAAAGCTACTTGCAAAAGCTCCGAGGTCTAAGAATCGACTGTACAAGGTCAGATTGGATTTTCATGATAATGTTTACTTAAACTTATCATCTGTTAGCGAATCAAGCCGCTGGCATGCGCGCTTTGGACATATCAACTTGGAGACCATAAAATCCATGAAGCAGAAAGAATTAGTCCAAGGACTTCCGGAAGTAGTGTTTGAGAAAGAAATCTGCAGTTCTTGCCTTCTAGGAAAGCACAAGGCAAGTATTTCCCCAAGCTACCACATATAGAGCTTCTATGATTTTAGAGCTTGTACATGGAGATTTATGTGGCCCAATAACTCCAAGTACAGCCGCTGGAAATCAATATGTCTTCGTACTCATTGACGATCATTCACGTTATATGGACTGTCTTGTTGAAAGAGAAGAGCTCTGCGTTTGAAAATTTTAAAAACTTCAGGAATCTTGTTGAGAAAGAAACCGAGGGACGGATTAAGACCTTCAGAACAGATAGAGGAGGAGAGTTCGTATCACAAGAATTCAATGAATATTGTGCTACAGCAGGAATCCAGAGACATCTCACTGCTCCATACACACCACAACAAAATGGGGTCGTGGAGAGAAGAAACAGAACCATAATGGAGATGACTAGGAGTATCCTAAAGCATATGAGGGTACCAAACTACTTATGGGAGAAGCAGTGAGACACTCAACATACTTGCTAAATAGGATAGCTACAAGGGCTTTGAGAGATAAAACCCCGTACGAAGTTTTTAAGAACAGAAACCACAATTGATCATCTCAGGATTTTTGGCTGCATTGGTTATGCAAAAGTTGATTCCCATCTTCTGAAGAAACTTGACGATCGATCAAGAATGCTGGTTCACTTGGGAAAAGAGCCCGGCTCGAAAGCATATCGAATGCTTGACCCACAAACAAGAAAAGTTGTTGTCAGCCGTGACGTAATTTTTGATGAATCAAAGGGCTGGAATTGGAGAATTAATCATTCTGAACAAGATGGAGATGGCAGCTTTAACATCATCCTTGGAGAATTTGGGAATCACGGTATCTAAATGGGAAGTATGAGGCTGTATGGACCCACATGAAGCAACTGGATGTTCAGATTGCACAAACCGCCGAGTCTATAAAAAGAACACCAGGTACTCTGCCTGGAAAAGCTGAAGCACCGAGGAAGGAATTTGTCAACGCCATCGAGCTAAGGAGCGGGAAAACATTGAATTCGGAAACAATTTCCGATTCGGAAAAAGGAAAAGAAGCGACAACCGAGAACATGCTCAGCCGAGAAACTCAAACAACTTCAGCCAGCAATCCGGAACAAGGGTGTATAAACCCAAGGTCCCATACCCTGTACCACCCAAGAAGTCTCGCAAAGATTCAGAGGATGCCAAATGCAGAGAGATGCTCAGAGACCTAACCGTGAAGCTGCCTCTCACGGATGCCGTTCAAATGATACCGGCTCCCAAACGGTATGTGAAAACTCTAGTCTCCGGAAAAGTAGTCGAGGAGGAAAATGTGTTGGTAGTCTCCAAAGAATGCAGTGCTGTTCTGCAGAACAAAGTCCTTAAGAAGAGAAGCGATCCTGGCAGATTCATTTTATCAGTCAAGATCGGCCCCATGACATTCGCATGCTCTCTGTGCGATCTCGGTTCCAGTGTCAACCTTATGCCATACTCTGTGGCAAAACGGTTAGGGTTCACAAATTTCAAACCCACGCGCATCTCATTGGTCTTCGCAGACAGATCAACAAAGCTTCTGGTGGGTATGTTAGAAGATCTTCATGTGCGAATTGGAGACACACTCATCCCAGCTGATTTCGTGGTTCTAGAGCTTGAAGAAGAACCGAAAGATCCTCTGATTCTTGGCCGGCCATTCTTATGCACAGCTGGTGCAATAATCGATGTACAAAATGGAGTGATTGACCTTCAGCTAGGCGACATGGTAATGTCATTCGAGATGGATAAATTGTTGAAGAAACCGATGATGGATGGACAGACCTTCACTGTGGAAGGCGTGGATGATGTATATGATGAGGCAGCTGAAGAGCTCCTGTGCCTGGATCCTCTTGAAACCGCCCTAACTCTAGCTGAAAGAGAGCATGGTTTCCTGAGCGAGGATGTCGAGAGCTTTGCCAAGATGCTGGATTCCAGCCAAAGAATGGAGCAAATGGTAGCGTACACGAGCCTAGATGATGAGGAGAACTCGGCAGAAACAGACGGAGCACCCACTCCGCCACTCGACCCGATAGACAGCCCTTGGAGCGAATTGAAAGCACCCAAACTCGAGCTCAAAACTCTTCCAGCCGGGCTCAGGTACGCATTCCTTGGAACGAACTCAACTTACCCAGTGATTGTGAATGCTGATTTGAATAATGTGGAAGTAGCTTTACTTTTATGCGAGCTTAGGAAGTATAGAAAGGCTATAGGGTATTCACTCGATGATATCACTGGCATCTCCCCTGATCTTTGCATGCATAGGATACATCTAGAAAATGAATCGATGAGCTCTATAGAACATCAAAGGAGATTGAATCCGAATCTAAAAGATGTTGTTAAAAAGGAGATAATGAAACTTCTAGAAGCCGGTGTAATTTATGCTATTTCTGATAGTACTTGGGTTAGTCCAGTTCATGTAGTTCCTAAGAAAGGTGGAATCACTGTAATAAAGAATGATAGGAATGAACTGATACCAACTAGGACCA
Source organism: Isatis tinctoria (assembly GCA_010577795.1). Classification (NCBI taxonomy): domain Eukaryota; kingdom Viridiplantae; phylum Streptophyta; class Magnoliopsida; order Brassicales; family Brassicaceae; genus Isatis; species Isatis tinctoria. The sequence continues at coordinate 51,899 of VHIU01000065.1, forward strand.
TAACCGGCCATAGAATGTGCATAGATTATCGTAAACTAAATGCTGCAACTCGCAAGGATCACTTCCCTTTGCCCTTTATTGATAAGATGCTTGAAAGACTTGCTAACCGTCCATACTACTGTTTTTTAGATGGTTACTCAGGTTTCTTTCAGGTCCCCATCCATCCAGACGACCAGGAGAAGACAACATTCACATGTCCTTATGGCACATTCACATACCGGCGCATACCATTCGGATTGTGCAATGCTCCGGCAACTTCCCAGCGATGCGTGATGTCCATTTTTACCGACTTAATCGAAGACATAATGGAGGTGTTCATGGACGACTTCTCGGTGTATGGAGACTCTTTCTCTCACTGTTTATCTAATCTATGCAGGGTACTTCAGCGATGTGAGGAAAAACACCTAGTTTTAAATTGGGAGAAGTGTCACTTCATGGTCAGGAATGGGATTGTACTTGGGCATTGCATATCAGAGGATGGCATCGAAGTGGATAAGGCTAAAATCGAGGTTATGATGAACCTACAACCACCTACTTCTGTCAAGGGGATCCGCAGCTTTCTGGGGCATGCAGGCTTCTATCGCAGGTTCATCAAGGATTTTACAAAGATAGCTAGACCCCTCACGAGGCTGTTGTGCAAGGAGGTGAAATTCGAATTTTACAGCGACTGTCTTGAGGCTTTTCATACGATCAAAGGAGCATTGGTCAGCGCACCCATTGTGCAGCCACCATATTGGAGCCTACCTTTCGAGGTTATGACGGATGCTAGCGACTATGATGTTGGTGCAGTTCTCGGCCAAAGGAAAGACAAGAAGCTCCACGTTATCTACTACGCCAGTCGCACATTGGATGATGCTCAGTGCAAGTATGCTACGACAGAAAAGGAACTTCTGGCCGTCGTCTTTGCCTTTGAGAAATTTCGGTCCTATCTCGTTGGATCAAAGGTTATAGTTCATACTGATCACGCAGCACTCAAGTATCTGCTGACCAAGAAAGACGCTAAGCCGCGGCTACTTAGGTGGATTCTTCTACTTCAAGAATTTGACCTGGAGATCAAAGACAAGAAGAGAATAGATAATGGAGATGCCGACCATTTATCTAAGATGCGGATTGATGAAGAACTCCCACTCAATGACAGCCTCCCTGAAGAACAGGTTTACTCGATCGGAGTATTCCAAATCGAGGAAGCACGTGCTCCCACCCAGCGAGCACCTGCTCAGTCCGAATTCTGCAACTAAACTGAAAACAGCCAACATCCTCAGATTCCTTGGTTTGGTGAGATTGCCAATTACCTAGCTGCTGATCTAGAACCTCACGGTTTTGTGGGCAACAAAAGGAAGAAATTCCTAAAAGATATTCGCCATTACTTCTGGGATGAGCTGTACCTGTACAAGCATTGCCCAGATGGAGTATTCAGACGTTGCATGGCTGAGGAGGAGATACCGGAGATTTGGTTTCACTGTCATGGCTCTTCCTATGCCGGACACTTCACTACTTTCAAGACGGTCTCCAAGGTTCTGCAAGCTGGATATTGGTGGCCGACAATGTTTAAAGATGCTCAGCGCTTTATCTCTAGATGTGATTCATGCCAGCGACAGGGCAACATCAGCAAACGCAATGAGATGCCACAGAACTTCATTCTCGAAGTGGAAGTCTTTGACGTATGGGAGAGTGATTTTATGGGACCATTCCCATCTTCTTACGGGAATGAGTACATACTCGTGGCTGTTGACTATGTGTCTAAATGGGTTGAGGCATTGGCGAGTTCCACGAACGATGCAAAGGTGGTGATCAAGATGTTCAAGTCTATCATTTTCCCTAGATTTGGTGTTCCGCGAGTTGTCATCAGCGATGGAGGCTCTCACTTCATCAACAAGATTTTCGAGAATCTATTGCGCAAAAACGGTGTAAAACACAAGGTCGCAACGCCTTACCATCCGCAAACGAGTGGGCAAGTTGAGATATCTAACCGGGAAATCAAGAGCATCGTTCAGAAGACTGTGAGCACAACTCGGAAGGACTGGTCTTCCAAGCTAGACGACGCTCTATGGGCTTACAGGACCGCCTACAAAACGCCTCTCGGGACCACTCCTTTCCACCTTGTCTACGGAAAAGCATGTCACCTCCCCGTTGAGCTCGAATTCAAAGCCGCTTGGGCTGTCAAGCTGCTCAACTATGACCTTAAGCCGGCTTCCGAACGACGCAAGATGCAGCTACACGAGCTTCAGGAGATTAGGCATCTCGCCTATGAGAACTCTAAAATCTACAAGGAACGAACCAAAGCATACCACGACAAACGCATCCTGGCTCGTAACTTCGCCCCCAACGACCAAGTTCTACTCTTCAACTCTCGACTGAAGCTGTTTCCCGGGAAGTTGCGATCGAGATGGTCTGGGCCCTTCACCATAAAGGAAGTGCGACCATATGGAGCTGTCATCTTGTTCAACAAAAAAGGAGAAGAGTTTGTGGTCAATGGACAGCGATTGAAACCATATCTTGCCGACACACAACTCGGAGACGGGGAAGAAACTCCCTTGACCGAGCCTCCTCAAGCATAATCAACTCTCCACGTCAAGCTTAGCGACGTAAAACAAGCGCTTTCGTGGGAGGCAACCCACCAGGTAACATGTAAATAGCGTGAAGTTTTTTTGTTCTTGTTCTATTTACGTTTCTTATTTTGTTTGAGATTGTTTTTTTCAGGCTTTTATTAAGCGTTCAAGAAACCGCTCTGCTGGGAGCGAAGAGACCGATCGTTCCTAACAAGAACGGTCGTTCTATACGGGAGAACGATCGATCCCAAGGATAGAGAGCAACACCGATGGCTCCACTAGCGACCACTGAGCTTGTGGTTATTTCTATCACCCTTGTTATATCCATTTTTTTACACTTTAATTTAATTTTACGGGTTTCTCTTTCACATTAGTTTTAACCTGGACGGTTAAAAACAAGTCTGGGGGAGGAATTCATTTGTGTATTAACGGTGTGTTTTATGGATGTTTATTTCTTATGTTTTATTTTGGTGTGTTTATTTTCAAAAAAAAATAAAAAAAAAATTTATCGAGTCAAAACAGTGTGTGATTTTATTAAACTTTTTGGAATTGCAACAAGTTCGATGTCATTGCCTTAGGACTGCTTAGCATTGTTTGAGGATAGTTTGGAAACCCAGAAAAATCCATAACTTGATCATTTAGTAAATTTCTCAAATCATCTGAACTTAATCGAATTATCGGAACTTAATATGGACTTAATTTATCTCACTTAGGGGGTTGATAATCATGTATTGGATTTTACATTTGGAGTTTTCTTTGCATCATTTCTACCAATCTTTGCTAACTCCAAATGGCTAGACTTATCCTTAGTCTAGTACCACACCCTTACCATTTCCATGTTGAAACCCACTTATTTTCGTTTATTGTCATTGCATTCATGTGCAAAAACTAGGGAGTATACGGACCGGCACAACTTTTTTTTAGGACTGTGTCTAGATAGGTGGTCTCTTTCTGATTAAACTCATGGGATGTGTCTAGAAAAGTGATCTCTTTTTGAAAAAGAGGATGAACTTTTAAAAGAGGATGGACTTTCAAATGGGTAGAAGTTTGTATTCAAGAAATAAGCTTACATCGTTGAAATTCTTTTGATGCAGATCTTAGAGACTAAACCGGTTCCATTCTCCGATCTATATAAAAAAAATATATATAAAAAAAAGAGAGAGAAAAGAAAAGAAAACAGAAGGAACCGGGAAAGTCAAGGTAATACCGTGAAATTTCATAAAACGTTAAAAGAAATCATGTTCTTGTTTGTGACTTTGTTAAATAAGGGTAGAAGGATTAGAGTTAAGGAGAGTTGTGTACCTCCTAATTGGTTCGTGTCTCACAGTGATTTTGCATAATGATTTGCATCCGTTTGTACTGCTAAAAGAAACCGAAACAATTGAGCCACCAAATACCAACCTTGATACCTAGACCATAACATGTTAGATATTCCCTTTGTGAGAGTATACACATTTGATAATGAATGTTAAATATTGAGTTCTGCTTGATCATGAGATTTCATTTATTTACTACGGTTATGGAGAAGTACAATGAAGTACGGTTTGATCTGAACTTTGCGAATGCGGTTTACGGGCAATTGATTTAGAGTATGGTCCTATAAGTTTTACGAGAGTCACACGTATTTTTTTAAACCTCTCCTCTTTGTAAAATATCTGGTTTTTCTTGGGGACAAGCAAAGGTTTTAGTTGGGGGGAGTTGATAATATGTGTTTTTAACGTACTTTGATTCGTTTTTAGTATTCGGTTTGAGTTTTGATTTGCATCTTCCGTTAGTTTTTCGAGTCTTTTCTTTTGTTTTGAGTCTTTTTACATATTTTATGGAGTTCCGAAGGAGTTTGGCGTTTACGGACATACTCGAGTCAAGTTAAGATGGAAAAACGAGAAAAGGACCAAACACAAGAGAACGACCGTTCTGAAGAAGAACGATCTGAAGGGATTTGTTCAGGTTTTAATCAGATTAAAACAGCCCTAACAACATCCTAACCCACGGATCGTGTTAATTGAATCTTTGTCAAATCTCGAACATACCTGGAGATTAAGCAGCGGAAGAAGAACAGGTAATCGAGATAAGGAAACGCCTCAAGTGCTGCGCCTCTACAGAAGTCCACACGCACACAAACTGGACGACGGGATGCTAGTACCTTCGCGAACGATTCGCGTTTTTGAGTTTTTCTCTGTTTTTCTCTGAGTTTTGTGTCAGCCAAAGCTTCTCTTGTGTGTTTGACTCGAGCAGCCCTCATATCATATATATAGGCTGGAGTTGCCGACAGGTGTCGATCGACACCCACCATTGGTGTCGATCGACACCCTCACAGAAAGTCAAACATCGAGAAGACGATGCCGACAGGTGTCGATCGACACCCACTATTAGTGTCGATCGACACCCTCATAGAAAAACGATATCGACGTATATCTTATATACGTTGATCATAATCATTACTCTAATGATCAAAACCCAATTTATATTATCCAGTTTGCTTAGGTGTGTGACCCTATAGGATCATATGATAATGGTAATGAGTTCATAACTCATAAGTTATAAGCGGCTTCTAGCAAAACATTATAACCGTCCAATATCATATGATTGTCTTATCTCGACATCACGACTCTACTAGAGTAAATACATGTCTGATTTCAGGACATTCCCTTCAATCTCCCACTTGTACTGGAATCAACTATTCCATAATCCCTTTGTCTCTATATCTCGATCTGGCATAAGGCAAGAACTCGTGTCATCCTTAATCAACCAAACCATGTTTATCGAACTCCGATTTATACTGATAAAAGACAAACGATTGACATTCAATCCGTTTGAGCGCGGCCACGCATTTCCAGTATCAAATCTTCGATAGGCCCAGAGATATTTATCTCCCGTTATATGGGAGGGACAAATTCCATCTTGTTCCATCCCTGTTTCCTACACACTTCATAATATGCCCAATCAATGCCTTTATAGCCACCAGTTACGGCTGACGTTTGACAGAGTCAAAGCATACCAATTCATATGTAAGAAAACATGATGAACTCAGGTCAAAGGACTATACTCTATAGTCGTAATGAGAAACTCTTATGACACTCATATAACAATCTTGTAGAGTTCTCATTAGCGGTCATGTCCGTTCATGTGTTCTCTAACACATATCTATGTGATTGACTTTAATACTCCTATTAATGACTCCATGAAACTTAGTCATCAGTCACCTCACATACTAGTCTCGCGCGTTATCAATGTCCAACTTTGATAACCTCGACTATGGACACTAATAATTTATGTCATCTATCACTTATAGAGTTTCATGATCAAATCACGTATTTGATGATCTATAAGAATGCCATAAATTACTTTTGGACAATTATTTAATAACACCATTAAATAATACTGAAACAATTTCATTAAATAAAACATAACCAAATGTATGTTTACATGAACATCAAAATACATATATGATAACTCCCACTAAAACAAGATTACTGCTTAGAATCTAATGCCTATAGCAGCTGCATGACTCTCATGCTTCGGTCGTGGGAGTGGTTTAGTCAACGGTCAGCAACGTTCTCGTCTGTCGGAACTCTGCTGATCTTGACGTCACCTCTCTCAATGATATCACGAATCAGATGATATCTCCTCTCATGTGTTTGGATTTCTGATGTGATCTGGGCTCCTTAGCCTGAGCTATGGCTCCATTGTTGTCACAAAACAATGCCACAGGTTCAGAAATGCTAGGAATCACACCACTCAGTAATGAACTTCCTAATCCAAACAGCCTCCTTTGCCGCTTCAGAAGCAGCGATGTATTCAGCCTCGGTCGTTGAGTCCGCCACGGTGCTCTGCTTGGAACTCTTCCAACTAACTGCACCTCCATTCAGACAGAAGACGTAACCAGACTGAGATCGGAAATCGTCTCTATCTGTCTGAAAGCTGGCGTCCGTATAACCACTCACTACAAGCTCATCACTTCTTCCGTACACTAAGAACTTATCCTTGGTATTTCTTAAATACTTCAGGATTGTCTTGACGGCAGTCCTGACTCTCACCGGGATCTGATTGGTATCGACTCGTCATGCTTAAACCACAAGCAACATCTGGACGAGTACAAAGCATGGCATACATAATAGATCCTACTGCAGAAGCAAAAGGAATCCTACTCATGCGCTCTCGCTCAGCAGGTGTCGAAGGACACTGCTTCTTGCTGAGAGTAATGCCATGAGACATCGGAAGCAAGCCCTTCTTGGAATCATGCATGTTGAACCTGTGTAGAACCTTATCGATATAAGTGTCCTGGCACAGTCCAATCAGCCTCTTTGATCTATCTCTATAGATCCTTATTCCAAGAATATAGGCGGCTTCACCCATATCTTTCATCGAGAAACAACTTCCGAGCCAGTCCTTTACTGACTGAAGTAACGGAATATCATCTCCTATGAGAAGTATGTCGTCTACATACAATACGAGAAATGCAACTGCGCTCCCACTAGTCTTCTTGTAAACGCAAGGTTCCTCTTCGTTTCTGATGAAGTTAAACTTTTTAACTGCTTCATCAAAACGTAGGTTCCAACTCCGAGATGCTTGCTTCAATCCATAAATGGATTTATGAAGCTTGCATACTTTCCCAGCAGCATTAGGATCAATGAAACCCGGAGGTTGTGTCATGTACACATCCTCCTCCAGAATCCCGTTAAGGAAAGCTGTTTTCACATCCATTTGCCAAATCTCATAATCATAATGAGCGGCTGTTGCTAGGAGAATCCGAATAGATTTAAGCATAGCGACTGGGGAATAGGTTTCATCATAGTCAACACCTTGAACTTGTTTGAAACCTTTTGCCACCAACCTAGCTTTGTAAATCTGAACGTTTCCATCCACATCGATCTTCTTCTTGAAGACCCATTTACACTCAATGGCTTTTACACCATCAGGTAAATCTCCCAAAGTCCATACTTGGTTTTGTGACATGGAACCGATTTCGGATTCAGCGGCTTTAAACCACTTTTCGGAGTCAGGGCCCATCATTGCTTCTTCGAAAGTCGCAGGTTCGTCACTGTCAATGATCAAGAGATCATGACAATTAGTCACAAGAAATCCATATCTCTCGGGCTCTTGACGAATCCTTTCGGATCTGCGAACTTCTGGCATCACAGGTTCGGACTCTACAACTCTTTGTAGATCCAGTCGCTGCTCTTCCTCGACAGGTTGAGCAGGCTCCTGTGATTCTCGAACTTCTTCGAGTTGTACTTTACTCCCACTGTTCTTCTTGGAAAGAAATTCTCTCTCAAGAAAAACACATTCTTAGCAACAAACACTTTGTTCTCAGAACGGTTGTAAAAGTAGTAAGCCTTGGTTTCCTTAGGATAACCAACGAAGTAGTACTTATCAGATTTGGGTTCAAGCTTATCAGATATCAACCGCTTGACATAAGCTTCACAACCCCAAATTTTAAGAAAAGACAATCTTGGAACTTTTCCAGTCCACATCTCATATGGCGTCTTCTCGACTGATTTTGATGGAACTCTGTTTAGCGTAAACGCAGACGTTTCTAGAGCGTATCCCCAAAAGGATAATGGAAGATCTACTTGACTCATCATCGATCGAACCATATCTAATAAAGTCCGATTCCTCCTTTCAGACACACCATTCCACTGAGGTGTTCCAGGAGGAGTGAGTTGTGAAACAATTCCACAGTTACTCAGATGATCACTGAACTCTTGGCTTAAGTACTCACCTCCACGATCTGATCGAAGAGCTTTGATACTTTTGCCAAGTTGGTTCTGTACTTCATTTTGGAACTCCTTGAACTTTTCAAAGGATTCCGATTTATGTCTCATTAAATAGACATAACCAAATCTACTGAAGTCATCAGTAAACGTGATGAAGTACTGAAAGTTTCCTCTAGCACTAACACTCATTGGACCACATACATCGGTATGTATTAGTCCCAATAGGTCACCGGCCCTTTCATTAAATTTGTTGAAAGGGGCCTTTGTCATTTTGCCCAATAAGCAGGATTCACACTTCTCAAATGATTCAAAATCAAATGAGTCCAAAAGTCCATCATTATGAAGCTTTTGAATCCTTTTCTCATTGATGTGGCCAAACGACAATGCCAGAGAAACGTAGGGTTCGAGTCATTGGTTCTTAACCGTTTAGTACTTATGTTATAGACAGGCAAAGATTGGTTAAGAATATAAAGTCCATTCTCTAATGGAGCGCTACCATAAAACATTTCATTACGATCAAAAGAACAACACTTGTTTTTAATCGAAAAATGAAAGTCTTCTAAATCCAAAACAGGAATAGAAATGATGTTTCTGCTTATAGCAGGTACATAGTAGCAATTATTCAATTCTAAAACCAAGCCTGACGGCAAAGACAAATGATAAGTTCCTACGGCCAATGCAGCAACTCTTGCTCCATTCCCAACGCGTAGGTCCACTTGTCCCTTCTCCAGCGTTCTACTGTTGCTTAGACCCTGCATATTTGTACAAATATGAGCGCCACATCCGGTGTCTAATACCCAAGACTTAGAACCTGAAGTAGTAACATTTACTTCTATAACATAGATACCTGAAGAAGTCGTCTCATACGTCTTCTTCGAGTTCTTTAGATCTCCAAGATACTCTTTGCAATTTCTCTTCCAATGCCCAGACTTATTGCAGTAATGGCATTTATCAGCATCAGTAGGGCCGCGTTTGGGTTTGGAAGAAGCCTCAGGCTTATCCTGATTCTCAATCTGGAATGCCTTAGCTTTTCCTTTACCCTTAGCATGTTTCTTAAACTTTTTACCCCCTTGCACCAAAAGTACATTAGGGGTGCCCTTTTTGATGTTTGGCTCAGCTGTCTTGAGCATGCCATGCAGTTCCGTCAAAGTCTTTGTCATGTTGTTCATGTTATAGTTCATGATAAACTGATCAAAGCTTGACGGCAACGACTGCAAAATGATGTCCGTAGCCAACTCTTGGCTAAGGGGACAATCCAGTTTTGCCAAGTTATCAATATAACCCATCATCTTAATGACATGTGGGCTAACTGGACCATCCTTTGGTAGCCTGCACTCAATGAGAGACTTAACCGTCTGGTATCTCTCAGTTCGTGCTTGCTCCTGAAACATCCCTTTCAGGCTAGTGATCATCTCAACAGGTGACGCCACGTTCTCGTATTGCTTCTGCAAGTCCGAGTTCATGGTAGCCAGCATGAAACAACTCACATCGACCTCATCATTGGAATGCTTCTCCCAAGCATTCCTTTCAGCATGTCCGGCATTGGATTTCGGTTTCTCAGGGAGAACCTTCTCAAGGACATATTCCTTTTTCTCCTGCTTGAGAACAATTCTCAAGTTCCGATACCATTCAAGGAAGTTCGATCCATTAAGCTTGTCCTTCTCAAGGACGGATAGAAGCGAGAATGTGTTTCTGTGAGGGGAGCTAGCCATAGCTGAAAAAACACAAAATGAGAGTTTAGTTTCGATGTTCAAGAAATGAGAAATCTTAACAATAAGAAACTCACATTATATTCAAAACAATTTTCCTCAATTGAATATAATGATCCAAGATCCATATTTCACAAAAAATTTGAGTGAGCTTTGGCCCATCGCCCAAACTTTTAGCTATTTAGGTAAGCAACACTTTGCTAATTATATCATATATAATTCTTGTCTCGGATTAATATCTTATATCTAATCCGATCCTATATCTCTGAGCCCAAAACTATTTTGATAGCCCAGTTAAGCAAACCAATCTTTTAAGTCCGTAGTAACGATTACAACCTGCCTCACTCATGTAATTGCGGACACCCTGCTTTGGCAGACCCATCACACAATGAAACGAGCCTTGACAGTTGACAAGATTGGGAAGATATTAAAAGCTTAATATTTTGTTTGAGGAACTGAACCTTAAATCTAGTTTATATCAATTATATATCCTAGATATTTCAACTTGTTTTAAACCTTTAAAATTCTTAAGTTAAACAAGCTAGGAACGCAAATTCTGAAGTGGTGTCGATCGACACCAGATCAGTGTCGATCGACACAACTAGTTTGTGTTGACCGACAGATTCCGATCCGGTTCAATCGCGATAAACCATTTAACCGATTAAACCGATCGAATCAATTTGCAAATAACCGACCGGTGTCGATCGACACTACATTAGTGTCGGTCGACACCAACCAAATCGGTTCAATGAACGATAACCGATTTACCGCTTGAACCGATCGCGATTACCCGGTTCAATCCAATTGAACCAAACGCGATGAACCGATTGGTGTCGATCGACACTACTTTAGTGTCGGTCGACACCAGTGGTTTGAGGAAACACGATCTTCGATCGTGACCTAAAAGTTCACGCGAAAACCCGATCGGTGTCGATCGACACACTCATGGTGTCGATCGACACCCGTTTCGCACAAGCCCTGGATTTAACGATTTATGCAACAAAAACAGTTTTTGAACATAATAATCTAGCAAGCAATCTATATATATATATATCTCTCGTTTGAATTCAACCAATTCAATTATAAGCTCCAGATTCAATAAAACAAACCGCTCTGATACCACTGAAGGGATTTGTTCAGGTTTTAATCAGATTAAAACAGCCCTAACAACATCCTAACCCACGGATCGTGTTAATTGAATCTTTGTCAAATCTCGAACATACCTGGAGATTTGCAGCGGAAGAAGAACAGGTAATCGAGATAAGGAAACGCCTCAAGTGCTGCGCCTCTACAGAAGTCCACACGCACACAAACTGGACGACGGGATGCTAGTACCTTCGCGAACGATTCGCGGTTTTTGAGTTTTTCTCTGTTTTTCTCTGAGTTTGTGTCAGCCAAAGCTTCTCTTGTGTGTTTGACTCGAGCAGCCCTCATATCATATATAGGCTGGAGTTGCCGACAGGTGTCGATCGACACCCACCATTGGTGTCGATCGACACCCTCACAGAAAGTCAAACATCGAGAAGACGATGCCGACAGGTGTCGATCGACACCCACTATTAGTGTCGATCGACACCCTCATAGAAAAACGATATCGACGTATATCTTATATACGTTGATCATAATCATTACTCTAATGATCAAAACCCAATTTATATTATCCAGTTTGCTTAGGTGTGTGACCCTATAGGATCATATGATAATGGTAATGAGTTCATAACTCATAAGTTATAAGCGGCTTCTAGCAAAACATTATAACCGTCCAATATCATATGATTGTCTTATCTCGACATCACGACTCTACTAGAGTAAATACATGTCTGATTTCAGGACATTCCCTTCAATCTCCCACTTGTACTGAATCAACTATTCCCATAATCCCTTTGTCTCTATATCTCGATCTGGCATAAGGCAAGAACCGTGTCTCCTTAATCAACCAACCATGTTATCGAACTCCGATTTATACTGATAAAAGACAAACGATTGACATTCAATCCGTTGAGCGCGGCCACGCATTTCCAGTATCAAATCTTCGATAGGCCCAGAGATATTTATCTCCGTTATAGGGAGGGACAAATTCCATCTTGTTCCATCCCTGTTTCTACAACATCAATATGCCAATCAATGCCTTTATAGCCACCAGTTACGGCTGACGTTTGACAGAGTCAAAGCATACCAATTCATATGTAAGAAAACATGATGAACTCAGGTCAAAGGACTATACTCTATAGTCGTAATGAGAAACTCTTATGACACTCATATAACAATCTTGTAGAGTTCTCATTAGCGGGTCATGTCCGATCATGTGTTCTCTAACACATATCTATGTGATTGACTTTAATACTCCTATTAATGACTCCATGAAACTTAGTCATCAGTCACCTCACATACTAGTCTCGCTCGATCGACCATGGAGAACGATCGTTCTCCCATCAGAACGACCGTTCCCCATCCTACCTACTCCCCTACACCTTGGCCTATATATAGAACTCACTCTTGATGTTTCAAAATACACCATCTTCTTCTCCCACTCTCTCTAGCTTCAAAGCATTGCTCCTTCTATTTTAAGTTTTATTGTTTATGTTTTTTATTAAGTCTTATAGTTTCTTTAAGCTTTAAACATTTATGCTTTAATTAAGTTTTACTTTCAGTCCTTATTATCTATATTTATGCTCTAAATAAGTTCTTACAAGTTTATTTCCAGCTTTATTATCTCTATTTATGCTTTGTTCAAGTTCTTATTAAGTTATTTTCAGCTTTCATTATCTATTCAAGATTTTATGATGAACTCTATAATCTCTTTGTTTTCTTCTTTAACTATGTATGAGTAGACCTCTTAGTTAGGTTAAGGTTTGTCAAAGGAATTCATGAGCTTTAGGGTTAAACACAAATAGGCTATTCAAATCAACGTCTTCACTTTTGTTGTTCTTAATGCTTAGATCGAATTGATCACTTGATTTTATGATATTAGGTTTAACTTAGACAGCGAGAGTTGCTAGGTTGCTAGAAAGAACATTTGTGAGCAATTTATTCATTACGTGCGAGAGTAGATGTATTGGAGAATTGTGAACATATTAAACCTGATTCTAAAGCTTGTCTACGATTTCTAGTTCCAGCGAGAGTTAGGATTTCTAGGTTGATAGACAAAGATATTGATACCACGAGAGTGGATTGATATTATCTTAGTGTTTGAGTTCTAGACTTATGCTTAATCATTGCCTGAATATTTGTTTGATCCGTTGCTCTGAATCTCCTGCAATATTCCTTGAAATAACGCTTGTTTAATATTATATTACAACCGATTTCGCTTTTATTATTGCTATCTACAAAAACCAAAAACATATTTGAATTGTCTTAGCTTTTGATTTAGCTCATTTGATCAAAGTGTGAAACTGGTCTTCGTGGGATCGACCCCTAAATATTACTTCGTATGCTGTGCACTTGCAGTAGGAAATAAGGCTTTAAAACTCGTGTATCAATGATACCGAGACTTCAGCTGGATCTCTTGAAACCTTATCAGAAGATACGGTGGAAGAAGAAGCACCGGTTGAGCTTAGGCGTAGTACAAGAATTCGGAGGCCCTCCCATTGGATCAACGACCGGGTGTATTAGCCAAGCTGTAGCTCATCCCAAAATCGAAGCCGTTTGCTCTCTTGCCCTTTTGCCAGCCGAACATCGAGTGTTTCTTAGCAAGATTGAACCTGATCTCATCCCGGATACTTATGAAGAAGCCATTGCCAAGATATAATGGAAGATGCTGTTGGTGATGAAGTTGAGGCCATGGAGAGAAACCACACATGGGATGAGGCCGACTTACCTAAGGGAAAGAAGGTTGTGAGCTCAAAATGGGTTTTCACTGGGGGTCATTAGAGCAAACACATCAGTAAACCTTTCTTGAGGTTACGAAAAAAATAAAATTTTTCTTTTTTTTAATGTCGAAAAAGAAAAAAAAATTCTGCCAATAGTGAGACGACATGTGGCGAGACGAAGAGAGAGGGAGTCTTAAAATCGATCCATACCAAACCGAGTTCATCATTTTTGTGGGACCAGATCAATATTTTATTTTTTTTTAGAACTTTTAACCTTGTGAACCTCTAATGTTGATGGCCTTATACGGTTCGTTGATAGAAAATTCACTTGGTCATGTAAGCTCGGTTCTCTCTGTCATATGGTAATACTAACGTGCGATGGTAATGGTATTCAACGTAAATACATCACAAAAAAAAAAAAACCAATATCCAAAGCCAAGACCTATCTACAGTAGTTTGTCTGAATATGGTTCAAGTAGAATAGACAAATCTACAGAAAGATGAACCTAATAGAACCGAAGTTTGTAATACAAGAACTTCATATCCAACTACTTACTTAGAACTTAGAAGAACAACATTTTTTTCTCTACTTCTTCAACATCCGTCCTCGCCATCACAAATGTTTCAGGAGCTCGCTTAATCATTAGATCACTAAGCACTTTGGTGATCTATCTGCACACCCATATCATTCAAACGGAGATAAAACTCTCCCACCGCTCTAAACAGCTTGATCGCTTGCTGTGGATTCAGAACCTCCACCACTTTCTCCACCGTCCAACACCGTAGCTGATCAGCGTTGTTCATCGCCTCTCTCATATCCGACTTCATCACCTTCATAGCCTCTTCCATTTCCGACTGCTCTCCGTCGCTAAGACCCAAAGCTCCGAGGCGCTTCGTCAGTACCATCAGTGGCGGATCAGCCATGCTCTGCTGCAGGAGAGCGAAATCTCTCATCAAATTTCTCTCCTTCCGTTTAGTCTCCGACCGGATGTTGACAAGCTGGTCTTGCTGTTGGCGCGTGACGTCATTGACAGAACCGGTTATGAGTTTGAAAACTATACCTGGCTTGAAACCTCCGACCCAGAAGAGGAGTTTCTCGTATGAGCTCAGCCATGGTGGGGAGAAGAAGTCGAATACATCGTCTCCGGCGACGGATGCGGCGGCTGATTTGTCGTGGTAGTATTGGAGCCAGTGCGAGAGAAAATGGGTTACAAAAGATTTTTGGTCTGCCGGAGTTATAATGGTGTTTTCATCGGGAGAAGACACGCGTGCAAGGTGTTGGACAAGTTGCTTGTGACGGAGAAGCCAGTCGTTGAAGAAGCTCGCAAACGTTTGAGAGCTGCAGCTGGTGATTGACATGATTCATGTGTAGTTGCAGGTGAGGTGAGTGAATGGATATGCATGTGATGTGTGTTACCTTATGACTATATATATATGACAAAGACATGTTGTAGAAAAAATATATAAAGACAAAAGACAACATTTAGTTAAATATTTTCTCTTACAAAAAAAACTTAGCAAGAAAGATAATATTTTTTATATATATATGGAAATCAACAAAAAAAATTTGCAGCCTGATTTAAATATTTGGTAAAAATAGGAAAGATCATTGTAAAAGCCATGAAAAATCACACTTAAATAAATTATTACATGAAATATTTTGTAAACATACGAAAGATCAATAAAATTATATAATCACACTTTAAATCTTATACGGGGACTTTTCCATACCATTTTAACATCGAGTAATAGCAATTTGAAGTGTCGTAACTGAAAAGAAATTTATATTATCTTTCGCAAAATAAATAGGGCAAATCTCTATAATGTACTATGACCAAAATGAACTACAAGCTCATTTTGGACCAAAATGTTTCATTAAAGGAACCAAATAGACTATTTTACCCTCTTCTTTCCATTAAACCAAATCAATATCATCTACCTCTTCTTTCTATTAGGGTTTACAATTCAGAGTTTAGGTTTTAGGGTTTACGACTTAGGGTTTAGTGTTTACGATTTACGGTTTAGGGTTAGGGTTTAGTATTTACGATTTAGGGTTTAGGGTTTACGATTTAGGGTTAGGGTTTACGATTTAGGGTTTAGGGTTTACAATTTAGTGTTTACGATTTAGGGTTTAGGGTTTAGGGTTTAGATTCACAAATCCTTAAGACTTAGGGTTTAGGGTTTAGGATTTAGGATTTAGGGTTTAGAGTTTAATATTTAGGGTTTAGGGTCACAATTTAGGATTCAGGGTTTAGGGTTTACGGTTTAAGATTTAAGGTTTAAGGTTTACGATTTAGGTTTTAGGGTTTATGATTTAGGTTTTGTAAAACACATAAACCCTAAACCCTAAACCCTAAACCCTAAACACTAAATTGTAAACCCTAAACCTAAGCCCTAAACCTTAAATCGTAAACCCTAAACCCTAAACCCTAAATCATAAACCTTAAACCCAATATCGTAAACCCTAAACCCAAAGCACTAAATCATAAACCTTAAACCCTAAAACTATAAACCCTAACACAAAATCTTAAACCCTTAACCCTAAGCCCTAAACCTTAAATCGTAAACACTAAATCCTAAACCCTAAACACTAAATTGTAAACCCTAAACCTAAGCCATAAACCTTAAATCGTAAACCCTAAACCCTAAACCCTAAATCGTAAACCTTAAACCCAAAATTGTAAACCCTAAACCGTAAGCACTAAATCGTAAACCCTAAACCCTAAAACTGTAAACCCTAACACAAAATCTTAAACCCTAAACCCTAAGCCCTAAACCTTAAATCGTAAACCCTAAACCATAAACCCTAAATCGTAAACCCTAAACACTAAACCTGTAAACCCTAAACACTAAATCGTAAACCCTAAACCCTAAACCTTCAATCGTAAACCCTAATCCCTAAACCCTAAATCATAAACCCAAAACACTAAAACTTTAAACCCTAAACACTAAATCGTAAACCCTAAACCCTAAACCTTCAATCGTAAACCATAAACCCCTAAACCCAACATAGTTTATTTGTTATTTTCTTTTAATGTTTTGAGAGGAAAGGTAAAATTGTCTTTTGCCCCCATTTAATGAAATATTTTTGTCAATTTTTCCATTTGAGTTCATTTTGGTCATAAAAACTTCAAAGTGATTCATTTTAGGGTATTTCTCAAATAAATAACCGTTAAAACGGTCTAAGAAAGTAGACTTTAGAAAGAAAATACCACATGGAAAATCTCTAGCAACGATTTTCCTTTTTCCATATTTATTCGTTGCTTTCTTTATAAATTTGGATAATTTGATGCAGGCAAGTCAACATAGTTAGATGTGGTTAAACTTTATAGACTATATCCAGAATGCCAAAAAAAATCGATTTATCCAAAAGAGAATTTGTCAAAAACTAGTATGTTTAAATCAGTTGTAATGGTTTCCTAGAAGAAAAATTGTTTTGTTGCTCGACATAAAAAATACAGTTTTATTGAATGCAATTCCACATATATAGAAGGGAACGGGGAACCAGAAACGTATATTCTTTTCTCCTTCCAGAATGCAAACAATATTGTATTTAAACATTAGAACATGTGTGTAATTTTCAAAAATTTTAATGCAGAAAATAACAAACAATATTATATGTATAAACGCACGCACTCGTACTCATTAGGAAACAAAAGACATTGAATTTAGCGTTTAATTTGTCGCTGCAGTAACATGGAAACATTGTACGTAGATTTTTAATAACAATGAACACGTAAAATCTGTTAGCCAATTTTCTTTTCATCTAACTTATCCATATAAACAAATTAAAATCTCTTTGTTTCATCTAACCTACAAACGAGAATATGCAATGCAAATTGGATTAGGCTGCTGATGATGATGATGACAACACTGATAGTCAAAACGCCTTTAAAAATAATATCAAAAGACAAAAAAAAAAATTAATGGGGACAAAAAGAGAGCAAATACATAAAGAATTTGGATACCGTTGATTAGATGCAGGACGATGTGAAAAAAGTGCAACAACAAAAAAAAGGTTGTTCATCTAATACGAGGGAGAAAACTTCAATCTAATTAAAACAACGAGAAATTTGAATATGGAAATGGGACACTCTTTCGTAAACAAGTAGAGCCGATCCTGAGATTATTTCACAGAGTACAAGCTAAAAAAAAAATTTTTGAAAAAAACGAAAATGGGGCTGGGGGTTTCGAACCCGGGTTCAGTTGGGAGCAAGTAAGTTGTGGATTTACCACTAGACTAAAAGATTCTTTTGGAAATATGTGGCCGAAATTTTATTTATTATCTGTCGGCCGCAAGCCCATGCTTCCTTGGCTTGGCCCAAGAGCCGACTCTGTAAACAAGTCTTTGAAGAGAAAAGGAAAATATTGATCTTAGTGGTTAAGAAATGTTACCACTTAACAAGCCAAAAATATATATCTAACAAAATCTAAGTTAGTTCCAAATCATTTAGGCATGGGATGGATCAAATTAAACACGGACCGGAGCTTCACGTGGAAATCCTGGCCTTGTCGCTGTGGGAGGGGTGTTAGGTGACGCATCTGGGGATTGGTGTGGTGGTTTTGCTCTGCACATCGGGATATGCTCGGCACCATTGGCAGAATTTTGGAGAGTCTATTATGGTTTATGTGTTGCCTGGGAAAGGCGTGTAGACAGATTGGAATTGGAGGTGGATTCTGAGATCGTGGTGGGTTTTCTTCGGGCAGGGATTGGTGATGCCCATCCACTTTCTTTCCTAGTACGTTTGTGCTATGGCTTTTTATCAAGAGACTGGATAGTGAGGATTACGCATGTGCATAAGAAAGCTAATCGTCTTGCCGATGGATTAGCAAACTATGCTTTTTCTTTACCGTTAGGACTTCATTTGTTTGATTTTATTCCAGATGTTGTTGTTTCTTTATGGACAGATGATTTTTGTGGTCTAGCTATGGCTAGACAAGTCTGTGTGTAATTCTTTTTTACTTAATAAAATTCGGGGGCACTAACCTTGCCATTTACAAAAAAAAAAATTTAGGCGTGAACTATAGTTATATGACTATTAACTAGGATTCTACCCGCACGTACGTGCGGGGTAATGTTTTTTTTTCTAATATTAAGAATGAAAATGATATTATATTGAAGATACCAGAGATATATATAAATGATATAACTATTAACTATATAGATCATTAATGACATGGATGGTGAACCTAGAGTAACGACTGAAGTATACTACATACCGGATCTTAAAAGCAATATCATAAGTTTGGGTCAAGCAGAGGAGGCAGGTTGTGATATTAGGCTAAGAGGAGGTTTCCTTACAATGAGAGATGCACAAGGAAAGCTACTTGCAAAAGCTCCGAGGTCTAAGAATCGACTGTACAAGGTCAGATTGGATTTTCATGATAATGTTTACTTAAACTTATCATCTGTTAGCGAATCAAGCCGCTGGCATGCGCGCTTTGGACATATCAACTTGGAGACCATAAAATCCATGAAGCAGAAAGAATTAGTCCAAGGACTTCCGGAAGTAGTGTTTGAGAAAGAAATCTGCAGTTCTTGCCTTCTAGGAAAGCAGACAAGGCAAGTATTTCCCCAAGCTACCACATATAGAGCTTCTATGATTTTAGAGCTTGTACATGGAGATTTATGTGGCCCAATAACTCCAAGTACAGCCGCTGGAAATCAATATGTCTTCGTACTCATTGACGATCATTCACGTTATATGGACTGTCTTGTTGAAAGAGAAGAGCTCTGCGTTTGAAAATTTAAAAAACTTCAGGAATCTTGTTGAGAAAGAAACCGAGGGACGGATTAAGACCTTCAGAACAGATAGAGGAGGAGAGTTCGTATCACAAGAATTCAATGAATATTGTGCTACAGCAGGAATCCAGAGACATCTCACTGCTCCATACACACCACAACAAAATGGGGTCGTGGAGAGAAGAAACAGAACCATAATGGAGATGACTAGGAGTATCCTAAAGCATATGAGGGTACCAAACTACTTATGGGGAGAAGCAGTGAGACACTCAACATACTTGCTAAATAGGATAGCTACAAGGGCTTTGAGAGATAAAACCCCGTACGAAGTTTTTAAGAAACAGAAACCACAAATTGATCATCTCAGGATTTTTGGCTGCATTGGTTATGCAAAAGTTGATTCCCATCTTCTGAAGAAACTTGACGATCGATCAAGAATGCTGGTTCACTTGGGAAAAGAGCCCGGCTCGAAAGCATATCGAATGCTTGACCCACAAACAAGAAAAGTTGTTGTCAGCCGTGACGTAATTTTTGATGAATCAAAGGGCTGGAATTGGAGAATTAATCATTCTGAACAAGATGGAGATGGCAGCTTTAACATCATCCTTGGAGAATTTGGGAATCACGGTATCTCTGTTGATGAAGAGGCTCACGAAGAGCAAACAGAGAACAATGAGGACGACACAGAGAATAGTGGAGATTTACCTGTTATTGCAGAACAAGAGCAAGAAGAAGAAGTCGTAGAGCAGAATGAACCAGCCGTAAGAAGAAGTACGAGACAAACCTCTACACCAAAGTATCTAGAAGACTACATCCTACTGGCTGAAGAAGAAGGAGAAACACTTCTTTTGTGCTTAAACAACAAGCCGAGAAGTGTCTCCGAAGCAAAAGAATCTGACGATTGGTTAGACGCATGCAAAGATGAGATTAAGTCGATCGAGAAACTTAACACTTGGGATTTGGTTGATCCGCCTATAGGAACAACACCTACTGGACTCAAGTGGGTCTTCATACTGAAACGAAACTCGGATGGGAGCATAAATAAACACAAAGCAAGACTCGTTGCAAAGGGGTATGTGCAACAGTACGGGACCGATTTCGAAGAGGTGTTTGCTCCTGTGGCAAGAATTGAGACTATAAGATTACTTCTCAATATCGCAGCTTCAAACGGTTGGGAAATTCATCATTTGGATGTCAAAACAGCATTCCTCCATGGGGAACTCAAAGAGACTGTTTATGTCACACAACCAGAAGGATTTGAGAAAAAAGGCAGCGAAAGCAAGGTTTACAAGTTAAGAAAAGCACTATATGGGCTGCGACAAGCTCCAAGAGCTTGGAACAATAAGTTGAATCAGATTCTTGAAGAGCTAAAGTTTCAGAAGTGCACGAAGGAACCAACTGTCTATTACAAAACAGAGAAAGGGCAGACTCTTGTTATTGCTGTCTACGTCGACGATCTACGTGAGGTAGAACACGTGGAGCTGAGCAGAAGGCAGACATCCTTACTAAGCCATTGGGAAAAATGAGATTCAAGGAGATGAGAGAACTCATGGGAGTGCAAGACTTGGTGAAGCAGAGTTTCAAGCTTAAGGAGGAGATTGTTGGGATAAGTTTGAAGCCCAAGCTAAACTAGTTTTAGAAGATATCCAAATCTTGAGAAAAAAGGAAAAAGATTGTATTTCCTAATGAGTTTAGGAAAGTGTTTTGAGAGTTTTTTCCTATATAAGGAGTTGTTGAGTTGTGACAACCCTTAAGAGTTTTGTAAGAGAGATCTTTAGGTTTTTGAGTTATTTTTACCTAAATCAATAAGAGAGAGAACTTATTGAAGTTGAGCTTACAATTCTGTTCCAAGTCGTTGATCTTTTATTTGGTATCAGAGCGTTGCGATTTCCTTGGGAGCAATCGAGGAAGGCGCACTAACCACCGTTGATCCGAAGAAGGGAGGAGGATCTACATCGATTCTTTGTCCGATGTTGAACAACACCAACTACACTGTATGGGCGCTAAGGATGAAAGCTGCTCTAAGATGTCATGAGGTCTGGGAAGCTATTGAACCTGAAACAGAGACAGAAGAAGTAGACAAAAAGAAAAACTATACGGCCATCGCTCTTTTGTTTCAGTCAATACCAGAAGCACTTGTTCTGCAGATCGGAGACCTAAATTCAGCAAGAAAAGTTTGGGATGCCATAAAATCGAGACATGTGGGAGCTGAGCGGGTTAAAGAAAGATTTTTAGATTTTTGAGTTATTTTTACCTAAATCAATAAGAGAGAGAACTTATTGAAGTTGAGCTTACAATTCTGTTCCAAGTCGTTGATCTTTAACTTAAGCCACGAAACTAAAGCTAAAAAGCATATCTTGTATCAAAGGCATACGACTAATAAATGAGTGTACACGCCCGGTCACCGTTTATAGGGATGCCAAATGCCACGAATTGCCTAATAAAATTTACAAATAAGCATAACATCTTAGTACCTATCAAAACAAATCATATAACTCAATACTATAATCATAACTCAGTATAATTAAATATAACAAAATCAAATATACTTCGAAATAATCTAATTAATTTAATTATATATTTATTTTACCGTCTAATTAATTTAGCTATATTATATTCGACATTATCTAATTATTTCACTATAATAAACAAAATTTTAAAAGTATATATATATAATAATTGAAAATTTCAAATTGAAGAAACCCTCGAACCAAAATCTTAAGAAACTCTATTAAAAATATTAACTCAACTTAAATCATTTGTAAATCTAACAATTCTGATTAAACATATCAGAAAGGTTTCGACGAGAGAAAGTGAATCTATTATCCGTTCCCCCCAAAACCGGTAAAAAAACCTAATGAACCGGCCTGATTGGCGCTTCGGTTCAACAAATTAAAATGTTCAAATTTGAAATTGAAATCGTTTACACCCGCTTCATTCTTTTTTCTTCTACTAAATTCAGAACCGGTTTAAAATCGGTAAGAACCGGCCGGAAATGTTACCGATTATCTTACCGCTTCAAATTCCGATGGACGAACGGTTAGTGGCCTCGGATTCGTGGGATCGAGTTCAGTTTCGATCAAGCTATAGGTCGTATGCTAAATCTCCCTGAAAAAAAAAAGTCCGCCATTAAAGAGTTTGAAGCTCACCTACATGGAGGAGATTAAGAAAGGAAGAGGATGAAGCTTACCAAAAACTTCCATGGAAGAGATATGAGGGATTAGACCTAGGAACCAATTTCTAATTCTCTACGGATTAGAACGGATGTATATATACGAGGGTTGAACGACGAAGATTTGAGTTGCCAAAAACGTTCCCGATGATAGCGGAAGAGATGAACTCGGATTTTCTGTTTTGATTCGAGTTTGAACGATAGTCCTTTTGTATCATATATTTACATATTTCCTTTCTAACTTTAAAAAAGATCAGAAATTCCCATGAAATCAGATAATTTTTTAAATAGATCAGTTAGCCCTAAACCTTTTTTCCGGATATACCTTAAATGTGTGGGTGTTTGTGTTTGTGTTTAGCCTTCCTTCTGTATAGCTTCCAGATTTGATACATAAATTCTTAGACACATATGTAAAGAGAAAGCTATAGCATTAACTTCATGGATTATATATACATAAATTAGTCGTCTATTTGGTGGTATCTAAGAAGGTTTCACTTGAAAATGTTTAAAATCACTTAGAATACATTGCACTCACTGCAGTATTCATCTTTACAGTTCTTGGCATTCGATTTGGTGGTAAGTTTTCTAAGTCTTGCTCCTGTCACATGTTGGCTATATATATGTTATGAACTAAAAGAACCGCATAAAGACAAGTTGGTTATAAGTGTTGGAATAAGTTCGAAGTAAATCTTATGAAGATAAGAATCAAAGAATGTATATTTAGGAGTTAGCTAAATATACTTACATATTTAGGAGATATCTAAATATGTAATATTGCCTAATTAGAGATTAGGGTTTTGGATTTGATTCTTATATATATGAGGAGATATTAAAGTGTGATATAACTCATTAAAGTTTTTGTGAGAGTCTTGTGAGAAAGAGAAAGCTTGTAATCTTGGTGACAACTCTAGTGGATTCCGGGCTAGGTCCTGGCGAGATGTAGGTGATGCTATTCAGGCTCACCAAACTCTTTAAACTCGTGTGTCTATTTTTGAACCAAGAGAAAGGAGAAATCGGTGAAGATTCTCAGGTTCGGCAACATCGTGACTTCAGGGGAGAAGAAGCGGAGCATGTTGCGAGATCAGCGGTGTTGAGGGAAAAGAGAGAGCCGCAAGCTCAGAGATTGCAGAGGCGGCGGAGGTTTCAGTTACCGCAAAGGCCACTGGAAGTTGCAGAGGTTACTCGTAAAGAGGAGTTATGGTCTACGACGAGCTTGGCGTGAGCTCGTGCTGCCACCAGGGATATCATCGGAGGTCAAAGGTGATGACGGAGACATTACCGGATTTGAGTTGTTGGTCGCGTCTATCATTACGGGAGGAAAGGTTGAAGATAAGATTATTGGGCTTTATGATGAGCCCGTTAATTTCCATGGAGAAATATGGAGAATAGCTTGTTGGGCCAAGGAGGATTTAAGCCCACCAGAGCTTTTTTTTTTCTTTCCTCTCGACAAAAGGAAAAGATGGGAGACGCAGAGAATTTTTTCTTTTTGGGGAGACTTCACGTTGATCGGCGGCATACAGTACTCGAGTCGTCAATGAAAAGTTGAAAACCTTTGCTTCAAGTAGATGAGTCATGGGTTCTTGAATTCACAAGTGGTTACACAAGAGTCGACGACGATGGTGGTTCGTGTTGCCGGAGAGAACCGTCAGAGACACCCATGTGTATTGGTGGTGATAGAAATTGTTTCAATTTGGTGCTGCGGAAACGACAAAGAAAGTGTCGTGATGGAGAAGAGTTGAAACCAGAGATACAAGTGACCAGCTATTATAAATTGATAAGGAGGAAGAAGATAATGGTAGTTTGTGGGTCTTATGGCTCAGGTAAAGGAGTCAAAGAAGAAGAGGAATAGCTGGTTATGGAGGACATGTAGGCAAAGACTCAAGGTTATGCAGCATAGTGAATCCCAGAGGTATTACTCAAAGTTCTCTGGTTTATTGTTTCAGAATTGGTACTTTGAACAATGTGGAGTTTCTGATAATAATAATGGAATGAGTTTTGGAGATAGCTGTGTATAGCATAATTCTGATGGGTTCAAAAATCAGAATAAGGGAGATGCTGAGTCAAGTTTTGCTGAGGCTATAACGGTTACAGCTAGTCAAATGGAATATAGGACTGCGGAAGTCAATGCCTATCAAGAAGTTTGTTCTTGAGAGTTTTCTGAAGCGAGAGATTGTGGGTTCGAGTCCCATCGTGGTCGCCAGGATTGTGGTTGTAGCTACAAGAGGTTTAAGCAGTCAAGGGCACACAGATGAATCACAGAGAAACAGTGAGGAAGGTGTTAACTCAGATTGATGGATCTTAAGAGACATAAGAAGCTTAAGGGAGTTAAGTTTCAGGTGGAGCTGTGCACAGCGAGAGTGTCTCGGGTATGAGAATGGTTCTGAGTAACGTTTCAGAGATGAAGATGTTGGAACAAGGTAGACCCACTGTTAGACATGATTCAGGCTGAATGTATGCAGAAAACAAAGGTCCAAGAGGGGTCTCTGGAATGTCACAGGTGTGTGATTGTGAGACAGGTGATGGAAGCTAACAGTTCGAATCTGTTGGTGGATTGGTTCTGTTTTTACAGAAGAGCTTGAACAGCAAGTGGAGCAAAGATGGTTGTGTCGAAAGTCTGTCCAACAAGTTGTTTGGGTGGCGTGTTCTGTTAGAAGTAACAGCGGTGCAAAGAGGAATGTTTAAATAGAAAGGGGAATCAAAGATGACTGTTTCAGGATTGAAGCATGATGATTCTGAGTTTGCTACACATAGAACTCAAGAAATTTGATTCAAGATACAAGGTGTGTGAGTGAAACAAGGGGAAAATGGAGTCAATTTGCAGAGAGACAAAGGCAGAACAAGAGGTTTCGGCTCGAGTCCGATCAACTTCTCAACAAGGATGAAGAACCAAGAGATCAGTGAATAGTTGAGCTTGACACATGAAGTGTAGCAGCTGGAGCAACTCAAGAGGAGAGATGGAAGTGATGATAATCCAGGGAGACAAAGGGTTTGTCATGTGTGGATTCATCAAATGGTATATCTAGTCATTGATGGTTATACTAAAGTGATTGTTGTGTGTAAGTTCATACTTATGCAGATTTTGGAGAATATCACAAAGAGACTTTAAGCTTGGCTCAAGGTGGAGATTGTGAGAATGTGATCCAACTTGAAGTGGGAACAAGGTGAGAAGCATTGGACAAGAAGAAAGAAGTAAAGCTCGTCATGTTCAAGTGTTTATGTCAACACACAGTGAACAAGTCAAACACTCTGTATGAAACAGAGTCTCTCGGGTCAACCTTTAGGTTTAAGTGAGACTTATGATATAAAAGGTTAGCTTCATTTGTCGTGAAAGGCAAGCCGCTTAAGGCGAGCTTCAATGGCACCTCTCAAGGGTGAGAGAGAGAGAAAGAGCAAGCTAGAGAGTGATCGGGAATAGGAATCAAGAGACAGGTTATTCGATATATGGATTGGAGTAAGATTACAGCGAGAATACGAGTTACTTGAAGATGAAGACACGACGGTGATGTGGTGATGTGTGTGTTGAAGTTTCTAGGTGAAAAAAAAGCGGTTTCAGATTTCTCAACATGGTTGTGTAGATTTACGGTTTAATGATGAGATCGAGCTCAAGGGACTGCAAATCTGCAGTTGTCATCTGTCGATGATGGTCACGGATCGTCTGGAGAATCGTTTCTGTGAAGAAATCGCAAATAAACAAGCTGGGTTTTTTGTGGTTTGAGGTGTTAGGCGATTTTTGGTATTGTAACAGAGAAAGAAGCTCTCGAGGAGACAAGGATTCGTGATGGGCATGACGAGGTGTGAGGATCAGATAGAGAAACTTTGTAGGCTGAGCGAGGTGATGATTAGTCTCGCTGGAAGCTGTAGCTACTATCGGGAACTCATTTAAAGATGGAAAGCTAGACATTGTGTGAGTTATTCTTGGAAGGATGACAGCAACAAAAATTCATGGTGGAGCAATACCTTCTCAGAGGATCTCTTGTATTGCTTTAGATCTTTGATGGTCTAGAAGCATAGAGGCATTGGTGATTTCATGGTTCATGAAGAAAGATTACAAATGCTATAATGCGTGAAAAGAAGAGATAAGAAAGGCTCTTGGTGGTTCTGTATTTGTGAAAGAATCAGATGGAGAATTTATTGGAGTTCAAGATGTGTCAAAGGTTGAGTTCAAGCTTAAGGGGGAGAATGTTTGAATAAGCTCGAAGTAAATCTTATGAAGATAAGAATCAAAGAATGTATAGTTAGGAGTTAGCTAAATATACTTACATATTTAGGAGATATCTAAATATGTAATATTGCCTAATTAGAGATTAGGGTTTTGGATTTGATTCTTATATATATGAGGAGATCTGCTAAATTTAGATATAGTTACGGTTCTGCATTTTGCTCAACATTTATAATGCTGCCAATCATTTATATAATATATGGTACATGATGAAATGATTGAACAGTCAAGAATTCCTCTGAATTATGTTGATATTAATCGGGTTCGTTTTATAGAGAACCCAATTTTTTTTCCAAAGGAAAAGAAAAATTATAGTAATCTCTCAGAGTAACGGAGACATTAATAAAGTGGTAGACTGCATAAATCTCATCACTTGCTTGTAATTCCATTCAACAACTTCCTAAACCAGTGAGCTGATTTCTTCGGGTATCTCTTACATCCGTCTTTGAAATCAACGTAAACCAGCCCGAAACGAACCGTGTATCCCGTTGCCCATTCGAAATTGTCTAGCAACGACCAAGCGAAAAAGCCCTTCACATTGGCTCCAACATCTATAGCATATTTAACCATCTCGAGATGTCGAGCGTAGTAGTCGATCCTATCGTCGTCTTTAAGTAAGACTTTACCAGTACTAGCTTCATCTCTCCCGTTCTCGGTTATGTACATGACAGGGTCCTTGAACTTGTATTTGGCATAGAGAACAAGATCACGAATCCCCTTTGGATATATCAAAAGCCAGTCCGATGCAGCTTTTGGACCGATGGGAACTCCTTCTCTTTCTCCTGTGACGCTTGCACAAGGATCAGAGAACATTGTAACGTTTTCAGTGGAGCAAGGGACATCCTTTGCGTAAGAAGAGGAGTAGTAATTGATGCCAATGAAGTCATATGAGCCCTTAAGCATTTTAGATTGTTTTGCAGTGAATGTAGGCAAGCGACCACCTTTTACATTGTTGACCATGTCAACTGGGTATTTACCGGTCACCAGTGGCTCCATGAAATAGTCGAACGTGAAAGCCATGGCTCGTGCCGCGGCTAACTTATCCTTGGCTGATTCTGTATAGGGCAAGTTCCAACCCGCATTCAAAGCAATACCAACTTGCCCTTTTTGAGACGCCTGTTTAAAAACATTCAGGAGCAGCTTGTCATAATCAGAACTGTAATAAATATACTAAGATTCATTGATTCGTAATACAAATTTTTCTGGGGGTTGTTTGGTTATTAAATGCAGTTAATTTTGGTAACTTGCTGACCAAGAAAGAAGGGAAATTTTTAACACTGACCTTGTATTTTTGTCTGTAGACCTTGACGGCGGCTCCGTGAGCAAGGATGAGGTTGTGACCTACGATATAAGGCTCGGTGGCTCCATCTCCGGCCGTGCAATTAGGGTTAGTGAATTTGGAGCATCTTCCTGGAGCCATTGCACCTGCAACATACCCTTGTTGCACCACTGTCAATGGCTCGTTCAATGTCATCCAATGTTTCACTCTATCTCCGAAATTCTTAAAACAAATATCAGCATAATCGCTAAAATCATTCACAATCTCTGAGCCACGGAATCCACCATAAGAATCTTCAAGGGCTTGTGGTGTATCCCAATGGAAAATTGTGGCAAAAGGCTTGATTCCTTTGGACAAAAGCTCATTGATTAAGCTGTTGTAATAGTCAATACCAGCCTGGTTAATTCCTCCTTTTAGATTCCCACGAGGCAAGATTCTTGACCACGATATTGAGAATCTGTAAGCATTGAAACCAATTTGATGCAATAAAGCCACGTCTTCCTTGTAAAGATGGTAAGAGTCATCTGCAACAGACCCATTGCTACCATCTTTTATCTTCTCGGGGTACTTTACAGAGAAGGTATCCCAAATACTTGGTCCTCTACCATCTTCATGAGCAGCTCCTTCGACCTGGTACGCAGAGGTTGCAGACCCAAAAATAAAATCTTTTGGGAAATCACTTTTTTTCAGTTTAGGTGTTGAAGAATTGTTCTTGGCAATAACCTCGTTGGAGGCCAAGACAATGATCACTAGTAAAGAAAAATATTTACTTCTCATTTTTAACTTTTCTTTTGATTGTTAAATCTTGTTTTCTTACAAGAAGATGAATTAATTGGATATTTATATAGGAAGAAAGCTGTTATTTTCACACGGTTTGTGAATCTATAAATAGAGAAAATTTAGAAAGATAATCTGATAAGGAGAGAAAGAATGATCCATTTATAAATTCTACATGTTTCTTAGTTAGTAAAATAAATATCCAACTAACCTTGTCTAGTTGTCAAAAAAAAAAAAACTTATCAAGTTATCTTTCAAAATAGGTAAAAAATAGCAAAACATTAGTGAAAATTTTTTTGGCTCATTAATTTTATTTTGCATCGATTTTTTTTCAGAAAAAATGCATAAATTATCAAAGGATTAACTTAGTTGTGTGTTTTAAGTTTCATTATACATTATATTAGGACCAGATATTTATGCACATTTATAATTTTATTTTTATAACTCGTGAAATATTCAAAAAGTAATTAGAGTAATAAATAATTATAGCTAGTTATTTTTCTTTTATGATATAATCTAATTGGAGAAACTGAATTTATACTTCTTCTTCTTTTTTTCTTACAATACTAGAGTATTTTTTTGTTTATAATTAAAATGCTAGAGTATGATCCACGCTTCCGAAGCGTGGGGTTATTTTACTTTTTTTTGTCAAAGTTTTAATTAAATTGGAAGGAATATCATTAGTTTATAATCTATTTTATTTATGTATCTGTTTTGGTTTTAATAATTTTTCTTTAGCAAATACGTTTAGTTTGTTTGGAGTTTGGACCAAATAAGTTGGGCCTCATAATTTTTTCAGATATTATTTATGTTGACCAATCTAAGAAAAGAAAAGAAAAAAATTGAAACCCCTTAGTCCATTTGTTGACTAAAAGTTCATTAATGCTTCTACACCCGAAGGTTTTGGGTTCAAATCTAAGAGGAAACAATTTCTGCAGATTAAAGGAGGCAAGCTTACAAGGAGATTTTCAGCGTAGTGCAAACGGAGCCGTTCATCGTGATCGTGGATTCTAGTGAAAACGTAAAATTGTCCGTTGTATAATTGTCCTTGTAATATTTCTCATAATTTGTATCAGCGTTAAAAAACAAAATTGAGAAAGGAAAGTTATATTTTTGACAAGAACAATTCTTCTTTCTACATCTTCATCCCCAACAATAAAATGTTCAATTTCCAGATCGTTTAAATTTTTTTCATGTGAAATCATACAAAAAACAAAAATCAAGACAATATTTCATTGAGAAAAATAACCAAAGAGAGGAAGCAGATCTCGTTTCAAGTTATGGATCACTAATTTCTCTCTTCAATTTTTCTTCTTCTTAATATTTTTACTTATCTTGATTCCATAGATATGTATTTCGGAGATACTTTTTAAAATTTTTGATTTAGAGAATATATTTTAGTCAAATCATGAAAGAAAGTAAAATAAGAGTATTTCACCATATTTTCTTTTTAATCAATGCAATAAAACATGGGCTATTTGTAATATTTGGTGGCTATGAAGTAGTTACTTGCATACTTGCTGAACAGAGCCGGTTCTGGCTAGAAGCTGGTGAAGCACATGCTTGGGGCCATTGAAGTATTTAATATTTTAAAGGCCAATATTTTGACCAAAAATCGATTTGTTCTAGTGGTATGTCTTTTTTTTTGGAAATAGAAGGCTAAAAGTTCGAATCTCCAATGGAGATTTTAAGGTATTATTTTATATTTTGATAATTAGTGGGCCAAAAAAATTAGTATGCTTGGAGGTTTAGAATACTCAGGACCGGCCTTGTTGCTGAAGTATCTCATCTCAAATTTTTCTAAATGAAGTAAACCTTTTAAGAATTGTTTTTTTATAAGCACAATAAGAGAAAAGCAAGCTCTCTTTTTCTCTCAGACACATTTTACAAAATGGTTCCCAACCATAAGGTTTTGAAGCACCTGGTTTTTCCTAAACCACCTGGTGTTTACCTGTTTTAGAAAGTCCACTCCTAGAAACCACTTATGTCCTAGGATCACCGGGTCCCACCTCCGCCTTTTAGGACACCTTGCCTCCAAGAGCCACCAGAATCAAGGTTCCTCTTCTGAGCTATAAAAGAAACACTCCCTTACTTTGGTAGGAAGAGTCACAAACCCAAGAGCCCAGAAATTTTGGTCCATTATTCCTTTCTCTGCTGGAAGATGGGAGGTTCCAACCCCACCGGTGGGTGTTGATTTGGGAAATGGTCTCTTCCAATTCCAGCTTTCCTCAGCTGAAGATCTTGAAAAGGTTCTGGAGAAGAGACCTTACCACTACGCAAGATGGATTGTTGTTATCCAATGCTGGGGACCCACTCTTTCACCATCCTTCCCATCTTTATTATCTTTCTGGATAAGCATCCAGGGTCTCCCCCTCCACCTTTGGTCTGATACAACAGTTTCAAGCATCGGCAGAAACATTGGCTATGTTGAGACTGTCAACATCACCATGAAAGCGGCTAGAGTGCGAGTTCACATAGATGCTACAACCCCTGATTATGTCCACGATAGTAGAGTTTGATACCTGTGATGAAGTAACTGTCTCCCTCATATAGGAGAAGTTAGAAGGTCATTGTACTAGGTGCTGCAGATTAAGCCATAAGTTCCGCCACTGCCCCCTCAACAGAGACAGAACAACCCCCCATCCTAACATACCCGACCCACACTCACAGCCGAGATCCCCCAAAGCCTTTCCACCCCAGAATCAAAACCGTCAAAGTACCTCCCAAACCTCAAATAACCTCCATACCCACTCCAACTATATCCGTCCTGAATTCCTTCCTCATCCTCCCACCCACTTTGAGACCTTAACTGACCATTCAGCTTCACGGCTCCCAAAACCATGGTAGGGACGCTAGAGGCTTTGAGTCTGGAGGAAACCTCCACTCATCTTCCTCATCAAGAAACCCTAAACACACCACCACTCACTCTCAAGAAAACCCAGACTTAACACCACGACATAGCAATAGCTTATCAACCCTCAATCAAATCTGGAGAGAAAAGAATCAGCTCACCAGAAAACTGATTTAACCTTTCTTTATGAAGCTTCTATCTCTGAATCATCTAGACAACGGCTCCCACCACTGGATAGAGACCTTACCCCAGAACCCAAAGATGATATGGATATCCCTGAAAAAGCCTTAGTAACCGCTATTGATGAGATACGAGAAGTTATGATCCAATATTCAAACTGTGGCGATCCCAGAGAAAGCGTTGTTAGAAAGAAAAGATTTAGACAAGCTGAAGAAGAGGGCCAAACTGAAGAGACGACACTACAGATGCTTAGAGCCTCAACTTCTACTCTTATTCCACCCCTGAACTTGACGGATAATGTCCCTGCCCCTGAACGCATCCCAGCTACTCTTCGCCTAGGCCTGCATGAGCACCACCTGAACACAAATCTGAACCATGTAACACACAAAAGGCCAAGAGGAAAATTGGTAGACCTTTGGGATCCAAAAATATAGAACCAACCTCTGATAAGCAGCCGAAGAATACAAACTGAAAAAGGAGAGTTGCTTTTGCCCTTCCCTCACCACGGAAACGTTTATTCAGAAGTGATAGTCGCAAAGGGGATAAAATGGGCAGAATTTCTAACCCTTCTAATGCAGACTGCTCAACCTCAAGACATATGGTCAGGTCTAACTCAACGCAGTGTCTCAGAGCCTCTGTTTCCGTACCCACCCTCCCCATCATACCGGCAATCTCCCGATAAACCAGGATGGATTTTCACAATTCATTCGATCCTCTTCCTTAAAATTGGCCTGCTGGAACTGCCAAGGGTTGGGGAACAACTTGACAGTTCAACACCTCCAAGAGATCAAATCTAGGATCTCACCTGACATTCTTTTTCTCTCGGAGACTAAAAACCCCAACGAGACGGTTCTTCAAAAGATGGAGAGTTTAAGCTTTTAACATTCGGTTCTTGTTCCGCCTACTTGACATGCTGAGGAGGGTTAGCACTTTTCTGGAAACAGGAAATTCAACTAGAAGTTATCACCTCAACCCAAAATTACATTGACACATCTATCACGGTTGAGAACTTTACCTTTCATGCTACCTTCTTGTATGTTGACCATGATTGTGTTAAAAGAAGAGAATTATTGCAACACCTCTTGTCCATAAACCTGGCAAGAAACCCACCTTGTTTCATTTCTGGTGACTTTAACGATGTTATTGATAACTCAGAAAAGGAGGGAGGATTCACCAGAACTGAAGGGTCTTTCTGCGGCTTTAGGACATTCCTATCTGAATGCGATCTATACGATCTCCAACACTCAGGGGACAAATTCTGTTGGAGAGGAGTCCGCAACAACTATGTGGTCTGCTGCCGCCTCGGTAGAGCAATGTCTAATAGTACCTGGGCAGAACGTTATCATATGGAAATGTGTGAATATCTTGGTTATGATGGATCGGATCATAGACCAGTTATTACCCACTTGGACTCATCCAGAAGGATATAAAAGAAGATATTCCGCTATGATAGACGACTTAAAGAGAATGAGCAAGTTTCAAACCTTGTGGATCTTGTGTGGTCAGAGAATGAGGGTCTCTCCCTCCGCGAAAAGATCACCAAAACTCGAATAGCCCTCATCTCCTGGAATAAAAACCAACAAATCACCAGTCAAGAGATAATATCAGAACTCAAACGCCAATTGGAGTTAACAATGACGAGCCCTAAAAATGACGATGCCCTAATCCAACGGTTAAATAACGATCTCAAGAAAGCCTATAAGTCGGAGGACGATTTTTGGAGACAGAGAAGTCGCCAACTTTGGCTTTGTCTAGGGGATAGTAACTCAGGCTACTTCCATGCTGTTACTCGAGGCCATTATGTTACTAACAAGCTATTGATTATGGAAAATGCAGAGGGTGTATCAGTCTTCATAGATGAACTTATTACAAAAGCCATTGAAGACTACGACAAGGAGATCTTTACCTCATAGAACGTTTATGAGGAGGCAATTCATTCCACTGTCAATTAGGCTCTTAAACCGACTGTATCTGAGGACCTTAACCAAAAGCATATAGCTGACCCTACCCCATCTGAAATCCGTGAAGCCCTCTTCTCCATCCACCCGAATAAAGCCCTTGGGCCGGATGGATTCTCGGCTTTTTTCTTCCACTCAAATTGGGACGTGGTGGGTCAGGATGTCATTAAAGAAATACAGTCTTTCGTCCGCACAGGTCAGATGCCCCTCAGGATGAATGAAACTTATTTTAGGCTGATCCCCAAAGTTCAAAGCCTTCTAAAGTTGCTGAGTACCGTTCAATTGCTCTCTGCAACATAACATTCAAGGTTATTTCAAAGTTAATCACACGCTAGTTACAACCATTACTTAATGGTATCATTTCTGAAAACCAATCCGCCTTTGTACCGAAAAGAGCTATATCAGATAATGTCATGATCACTCATGAAGTGCTCCATTACCTGAAAACTCCAAAGCAACCATCAGATACTCCATGGTAGTAAAGACCGACATGAGAAAGGCTTATGATAACCTGGAATGGTCCTTCATTCAGGCGGTTCTCTCTTGCCTAGGCTTTCACACCAAATGGTTATCCTGGATAATGAACTGCATAACATCAGTTAGATACTCTTTTAACAGAGCTGCTAAAGGAAGAGTAAAACCCACTAGAGGAATTTGCCAGGTAGATCTCCTCTCACCTTACATATTTATACTTTGTTGTGAAGTTCTTTCTGGCCTCTGCTTCTGACCAAAAGATGATGGTTCCCTGAAAGGCATCCGAGTGGCAAAAAGAAGCCCTCTAATCAACCATCTCCTCTTTGCGGATGACACAATGTTCTTTTTTCCCAGCAAATTCTACTGTTGCTTCCTCCCTTCATGGCATTCTTTCCCGTTATGAAGAAGCCTCCGACCATATGATTAATAGTCAAAAATCTTCCATATCCTTCTCCCGAAATACCCAGCCCCATATTCGACAACAAGTGAAGACCATCCTGGCTATAAATAATGAAGGGGGAGTGGGGAAATATTTAGGCTTGCCTGTAAGATTGGAATCACACCAACTTAAGATCACTCAATGATCAAGAGATTCCAAGCTTATGGATGCGGAAGTGGGAGTCATGTTGAAATGGAAGATGATAGTTGTGATTGACTCTCTCAATCCTTGCACTGATTGACTCTCTCAATCCTTGGAGACTAGACTTGTTTGAATCATACAAACAATTATAATCCTATAATCTGTAGAATCAAATGAATCACTCAAATGAATCTAAAGACAAGTTTTTAAACAAAGACACTCTTTGAATAAAAGAAGAACAAACTTTATATTTTCTTGGTTGATTGAAAAGTGAAAATGTACAAAGGACGAAATGAGCTTTATATATAGCTCTTACATGAGTAAAGTAACGTTCCATAAGGTCTAAACAAAGAAACAAATAATCAAAAGATGTTGGTTTGATGATATAGCCGTTGGAGGCTTAAAGTCTTGCTCCAAAGGGGGAAATTCGTGGACTCTTGTATCTTGACAGCTTCTGGATTATGCCATGGCTTATTAATCTTCTAATAAATATCTGGATATGAGCCAAATCATAATAGAGACGTTGAGAATTGATTTCTCCAAAGATGAATGCTCTTGGTGCCGGATATGGAAGGTGTTGAGATAGGAAGGGCCAAACTTGAATCCTCCTGATCCACTGAGCTCTGGTCCATTGGAAGATGAATGTAGATTCTTTTAGCTGCTTAATAAACTCTCCTGGTCGCCAAACTCGTTTTTGTAAAGGATTGAATCCATGAGCTTCCAAATAAGGCAAGTGGAGAATCCTCTGTATTAAAGTTTGTATATCTTTTAAACCATAATGAATTCCGGACTTACTCAAACTATCCCGGATTCCCTGATGAGTCAAGTTTCCAGAACAGGTCAGTTCACAGCTTAATTCCTCCTGGTTTAGCCAAAATCCTCCAATTAATGCTCGCTGGTCCAAATCGGGTAACTTGGATTTTACCCGGTTTGTAAACTCAATAACTTCCAAGTCTGAATCCGGTTTGATGTAAACTCAATTTTCCTGGCTTCCCCTTTGAGTTGAGAATCTAAAACATTTGGATTTATTGCTTGATTCGTTCGTTTGACAGGAATGATTTCATGAGTGGACGCATGTCTCCAGCGGGTTCATTGAAGATCTTCCAAGTTGTATCTTCAATATCTTCTTCATATGAACTCCTTTTCAACTGATTCTTCTTCGAGGTCAACTCTAGGTGAGTTGAGTGTGTTCTCCAACTGATGGTTGAGCTGAAAGGATTCGTATTGGCCTCCATTTGAGCTGAACTCTGCTCACATGTCTCCTTAGCTCTCCTCAGCTTCATGCTTCCTTCTCCAAGTCTCATGATTCCTTGCTCCTGGGTTGATGATGACTTGATTTCCTCATCATACTCTCCCTCTTGAAGAAGTTTCGACCTCGAAACTAGATCCCCTGCACCAAGTGAAAGCAAGTTAGCTTTCATTCTCCTTTTAGAGTTTAGGGTCTTACCTTGATTAGATTGATGTTTGGTGATGGCTGGGACATCTGGGGGCTCTCCTTTGAGTAGGTAGGATAGGATCACTCCTCTGCTCTGGCACTGGGCGTGGTTGCTCCTCCTCAGTTGATTCGTTTTGCCCTTCACTTCGTTGGTGGCCTTGGTGCTAGTTCTCTGTGTTGATTCTTCTAGAAACAAGTGCTTGTCTGGTGGAACTTCTTTCACATCCTTATAACCTGAAACAATCTCAGCATTTTGGACAAGAAACAAGTGCATTATATCTGAGTTTAAAATCATAGAGATAGGCCTTGAAATATTTAAACTCACATTGATGCTATTAGCTATTTGAAGTATGGTTTGCTCTTTGTCTCTATATGTTCTGATTGCTCCATAACTTTCCTCTTTGGTGTGTTTGGCCACGCCAAATTCAAGATCTCTAGGCTCCTTAGTGCATCCTGTAGCAACATCCTTTGGCAAAGACAAGTGCATTAATCTTGAATTGGAAGAGTTACAACTTGATTCAACT
Organism: Isatis tinctoria; assembly: GCA_010577795.1. Classification (NCBI taxonomy): domain Eukaryota; kingdom Viridiplantae; phylum Streptophyta; class Magnoliopsida; order Brassicales; family Brassicaceae; genus Isatis; species Isatis tinctoria. Next base: position 88,875 of record VHIU01000065.1, read on the forward strand.
AGATTAGTGCTCATCTCTTCTAAAGCCGGTTTTGATTCTAGTGAAGTTGATTTGATTACTACTCTATCAGGCCAAGTTGCAGCAAAATGTCCTCTCTTATGACATCTGTAACAAGTAGGTTCTTTTAAATTAACAGAGTTAGAGTTAGAGGACTTACCTTGAGGTGATTTTCCTTGAAGTTCAAGTGAGGGTACAAAAATCGAACTTTGTTGAACCTCCTTCACCTGAATTGGTTTCTCAGCTTCTCTTGTAATTTTATGAAACATAAGCCTCTTAGGGGTGTAGCCCTGGTTGTGGAACCTCAGTACAAACTCCTTGTACATTCGCTGCTTAAGATCTCCCCAAGTAAGAATTGGATTATGGTAGTGAGACATAAGTTCTTCACTTATCCACCATGAAGAAGCTTCTCCAACAAGTGAGTTAACAGCATGGGCCAGTCTCTCCTCCTTTGGGATGTTGTGGAACCTAAAACAATACTCAAGTTCCCTCTCCCAATCTATATAAGCTTCTGGTCCTTGCTTATGACCTGAAAAGGTTAGGAGTCGAAAACCAAATTGTTCACAACTATTACCTTGTTTGCTTTGGGTTTGGGGGGTGTAACCATGTGAAGTATGGCGTGGTGGTGATGCTGGATCCAAGCTACCACGTCCTGGCTCATCTTCTTCCCATCTCTCAACCTCATTGATGTCCTCACTCTCATGAGCATACTCCTCTTGGTATTCGGATTCCTCACCATTCTGCTCAGTAATTTCTTCTAAACTGATTAGTGAATCAGTTTCTTCTTCATGTGTGTAAGGCTCCACGAACTGGTCTTCATGATTGAGTTCTCCATGTGCAGCTTCAATTTCGTGGTCTCCTTCTTCTATACTCAATTGAGATTCAGTCTCTTCATGCCATGATTCTTCTTCACAGCTTTCTCCTTGGTCAGTCTCTTCTTCTCTAGACCAAGTGGATTGATCAGTGTTGTCTTGGTTGTCATCTGGTGGCTCTGGCTCATGCTCTTCTTCTCTTGGCTCATATTCATATTCAGAGCTTGAGTAACCATCTCCTGGCCACGGTGGTGACTCATAGTCAGCCTCTAAAAGAAACACAAAATGTATGAACGTATCCAAGGTATTACAAATGGCTATGGACCAAATGAAAAATAATGCAAGTATTAGACTGACTCTTTTTTTTTTTTTGAAATGATATGAATGAAAAAAATGAGTGCTATGACCAAAGTCTAAACTAGGAAATAATTGCTGGACACAGAATATTCAAACTCAACTTCTAATGCACTCGGTTTCTAGATATGGAATCTAATTCAAATGCTAACAACTTTTAAGGGATTCTATGTCTAACAAATTAAATTTAAATGAAATGAGTGCAAAATGCAAACGATATGCAAATATGGAATTAAGATTCGCCTAATAACTAAGTGAAAATGCAAGAATATAATGATTAGAAGCACATGGATGCAACGGATCTATCTTGAGAATGCAACAATTATTCTAATCAAATGCAAAATGACTTTTTTTTTAACAAGTGACAATGATATGATCAAATGGGAAATGATTCTAATGGACAGATGAGAGACTAACGAATGGGATAAACAATCAATATGAGAATTCAAACGATTTATGATGCAAGTAACAAGTTTTTCTTCTTTTTTTAAAAAAAAATGAATCAATATGCAAATAATTAATCAAACGATTGCAAGATGAAGGAATTAGAAATGGTGGCCTGAAGGGATGCAGCGGATAAGGAAGCAAGTTTCAATCCACTCCTTTGCCCAGAAATGGAGAATCTCAACCTGAAAAAGAAATTACACAAGATCAAATTTTTTTTTTATAATATGAAACAAGAAACAAATAAACACAAAACAAATCTGAAACAACTGAATCCTTTTTTTTTATGGTTTTGATTTTATAAAAACGAAATAACAAATCAGATGACAAAAAAAAAACAACTCAAACAAAGCTTTTTTTTATTAAACGAAATTTAAAACAATTTTTATGGCTTTTTGGTTTATTAATTCAAACGAGAAAAGACAAAATAAACAACAGAATTTAAAGATAACAAAGCAAACAATTCTTTTTTTTTATAATGAAAATGAAATAACAAATCAGAAAATAAAAGATAAGGGTTGGATTGACACAACCTGATGGATAGGAGCTTTTGAAGCTCTGATACCAAATGATATAAGATTGGAATCACACGAACTTAAGATCACTCAATGATCAAGAGATTCCAAGCTTATGGATGCGGAAGTGGGAGTCATGTTGAAATGGAAGATGATAGTTGTGATTGACTCTCTCAATCCTTGGGCTGATTGACTCTCTCAATCCTTGGGCTGATTGACTCTCTCAATCCTTGGAGACTAGACTTGTTTGAATCACACAAACAATTATAATCCTATAATCTGTAGAATCAAATGAATCACTCAAATGAATCTAAAGACAAGTTTTTAAACAAAGACACTCTTTGAATAAAAGAAGAACAAACTTTATATTTTCTTGGTTGATTGAAAGGTGAAAATGTACAAAGGACGAAATGAGCTTTATATATAGCTCTTACATGACTAAACTAACGTTCCATAAGGTCTAAACAAAGAAACAAATAATCAAAAAGATGTTGGTTTGATGATATAGCCGTTGGAGGCTTAAAGTCTTGCTCCAAAGGGGGAAATTCGTGGACTCTTGTATCTTGACAGCTTCTGGATGATGCCATGGCTTATTAATCTTCTAATAAATATCTGGATATGAGCCAAATCATAATAGAGACGTTGAGAATTGATTGCTCCAAAGATGAATGCTCTTGGTGCCGGATATGGAAGGTGTTGAGATAGGAAGGGCCAAACTTGAATCCGCCTGATCCTCTGAGCTCTGGTCCATTGGAAGATGAATGTAGATTCTTTTAGCTGCTTAATAAACTCTCCTGGTCGCCAAAATCGGTTTTGTAAAGGATTGAATCCATGAGCTTCCAAATAAGGCAAGTGGAGAATCCTCTGTATTAAAGTTTGTATAACTTTTAAACCATAATGAATTCCGGACTTACTCAAACTATCCCGGATTCCTGAGTCAAGTTTCCAGAACAGGTCGGTTCACAGCTTAATTCCTCCTGGTTTAGCCGAAATCCTCCAATTAATGCTCGCGGGTCCAAATCGGGTAACTTGGATTTTACCTGGTTTGTAAACTCAATAACTTCCAAGTCTGAATCCGGTTTGATGTAAACCCAATTTTCCTGGATTCCCTTTTGAGTTTAGAATCCAAAACATTTGGATTTATTGCTTGATTCGTCGTCGTTTGACAGGAATGATTTTATGAGTGGACGCATGTCTCCAGCGGGTTCATTGAAGATCTTCCAAGTTGTATCTTCAATATCTTCTTCATATGAACTCCTTTTCAACTGATTCTTCTTCGAGGTCAACTCTAGGTGAGTTGAGTGTGTTCTCCAACTGATGGTTGAGCTGAAAGGATTCGTATTGGCCTCCATTTGAGCTGAACTCTGCTCACATGTCTCCTTAGCTCTCCTCAGCTTCATGCTTCCTTCTCCAAGTCTCATGATTCCTTGCTCATGGGTTGATGATGACTTGATGTCCTCATCAGAAAACTTTGGAAAAAGAAAGAAATACCTATTCACTTCTATTGTTGATAAAATCATGCAAAAGGCATGCAGCTGGTTTACTCGTCAACTTTCTAGTGCTGGCAAATAAGTTATGCTAAAGAGTATCTTATCCACTATGCCAACCTATGCAAGTTCTTGTTTCCTCCTTCCTATATCCCATCAAAATCGAATTCAATCTGCCATAACTAGGTTCTGGTGGGACAGTGCTGATACAAAGAAAATAAGTTGGGTTGCTTGGGACAAAATAGCAAAACCAAAAATGCAGGGAGGTCTGAGAATCGGGATCTTGTTATCTTCAATATAGCACTGCTGGCTAAAATCAGTTAGGCGCATCTTGAACAAACCCTCGTGCCTGCTAGCTAGAGTTCTTTTAGGCAAATATTGCTCCACCTCTGACTTCCTCTCTTGCTTGATCCCATCTGCAGCTTCCCACGGCTGGCGCAGTATAATTGCTGGTAAGGACCTTCTGAGGACAGGGTTGGGATTTGTAGTGGGCTCCGGTTCCTCTATTAATGTGTGGCACGATCGATGGCTGTCACCAAGAAAACAAGTTACCATTTTGGATCCCCCTCCTGAGATTTACCAAAACCTGAAAGTCAATGATCTTCTCATTCCACATTCATCAACCTGGAATGAAGAACTGATTGATGCTCTCTTATCTCTACATAAGGAAGCTATCCTAACCATCAAACCAGACTGCCTCGGGGCACCTGATCGAAGAGTCTGGTTACATCATCAGTCTGGCCTTTATACAACCAAATCAGGGTATAATTTGGCAATCTCAAACCACTCTCCCCAGACCTTGGTTCCTCCCCCTTCCCTGAGCTGGAATGATCAAGTTTGGAAGGTCAAAACATCTCTTAAAATACAAACTTTTCTCTGGAAATTGCTTCATGAAGCGTTACCTATAGGCGCTAACTTGGTGAAAAAGGTGTCCAAATGGATCTTGCTTATACCTGGTGTGGAGCCCTGGAAACATCTACCCATCTCCTTTTCACTTGCCCCTTTGCTACAGATGTTTGGGCTCTTAATCCTTCATTAGATACCCCAGTGTTCCCCGAACCGGTGTCCCTAGATCAAGGATTACAGATGGTCAATAAATTAGCTACACTTCCCCCTGTGGGCTTAGATTCCAGTTACCTTTTCTCGTGGATCCTCTGGTCTATCTGGATTATGTGAAATCATAAGATCTTCCAAGACCGAACCTTCTCGCTGCAAGATACCATTCCCAAAGCAATCATCAGTGCCCACGAGTGGAAACATGCACAAGATGGGAAACCAAGTCAAAAGCCTATTAGAACCCGACCTCTATTTCAATGAGCCGACCCGGAGGAAATTACCTGTCAAACGGATGCATGGAATGAAACTCATCAGATTGCGGGTCTTGGCTATGTGTTTATCCATGATCGACATCGAATCGAATCGTTCTCATCAGCTTAATCTCATGTCGCTTCACCTCTGATTGCCTAAGCTTTGGCAATCCGCGAAGCTCTCTCCCGAGCTCGTGTTCTTAACTTCCGAAGGCTCAATATCCATACGGATTCCCTTCTTCTTGCCTGTTCCATTAACACCGGAGATTCGATCCCCGAAGCACATGGTATCATTTGGGATATCTTCTCCTTATCTTCCTTTTTTGATAATGTTGCTTTCTTTCATATTCCTAGAGCAGAAAACTCTATTGTTGACTCACTTGCGAAACGGGCTTTACAAGGCCTACTTGTACCAGTGAATTAGCTCATGCTCGTTTTGGGCTTTAATGGAACTTTGGTGCACAAAAACATAATAATAATAAGCACACTTATTGTGGTTAATTTTTTCTTCTCATTTGATCCTTAAAGAACATATATTGAAGCTTATGAAATACAGTTCTAACGACTCTATCAACAAATATTTGGGATTTAGAGAGAGACGGTTCAGCTGAAGCTTTCGTTAAAGTTAAGCTATGATTTATGAAGATATCTGAAACAAATATAATAAACTGATATTCACTACTATAAATTATAGTTTTTTAGTTAAATATATACAAAGAAATGCAGTTAAATTATGATATTAATTAAAATTATTTATCTATTTATATCTTTCTTAAATTAAAAATTTGATTAAGTTCTAGTTTGGACATGGTTTCACCTTAACCTGAAAACCCAAAGAAAAAAAAACGGAAGGGAAAATGCCTAGTAGCCCCTACAAATGATATTGCTTCTGCAGAAAAGATCATCTTACTATACACTCATGCACTTGAGTTAAAACTTCTGAAGCTATTGAAAGCTCGGTCTCCATGAGTAATTCAATAAAGACAATTCCATCCAATTCTGAGTCGCACCATAGGAAAACAACAAGTACACATAATATTGAATTGTCGTCCATTATTTTTAAACTTTTTTACTTTCTGGAATTCAAATTACACTATGCCGATCATATATCGTTGTCGCCTAGTGTGTTACTTAGTGCACGATTGCTTCATGGTGACTAACTGACTACATGTAAAAGAAACACTGGTGGGTTTGGAAAAAAATCATCTGTTGAAGATGCAACTTTGCTTTATACCTGTCGGAAAAAAACCGGTACGTAAAGATGCTTCTTCTTGTGGTGCAAGCTTTGGTTTTGGTTAAGAGATTGGGAGACCACCCCAATTGGCACGTAGGAATCGGATTCGTGTGTGCAGTTTTGGTGATAGACACCTTCGATGAGACAGTTTTGGTTAATTGAATGATTATAATTAATTGAGGCAACGTTGTAACGTGTGATGAGTATTAATTCGTTTTGCTTTTCAGGGATTTTTTCACTCTATAACTTTTTAATCTGGAAGAATAAGAGCATCTTGATTGGGTGCAATGCATCTCCACTCTATTATGAGCCTTTGATGCTTAGTTTTGTACCAACGTGACACAAGTTATGTCAAGTCAAGATTAAAAATTTTGTTACTGTTGACTGAGACTACTGAGATAAAATATTCATTGATGACTTTCATTGTTATTTTTTTTTTTTTGCATGTGCAATTAATAAACTTAAATTATGTGTATACGCGAGGTTTGCTTATATTTTCCGCGTATACAGCGACATTTTTTTTTTTTTTGAGATGCTAGCTATCAAAAGAACAACAACGTAGTTTATTTTTTTCCCTTAAGGCTAACGAAATTCCATTTTTTTATAATCTCGGGTATTCAGGATTTATGGAAATGCTCATACTAATTCATAAAGAGAAGTGCAGCCCACAGATGGACTCTCTCTCCGGATATTCAAATAGGTCGTACGCAATAGATCCATATCTGGATGACTACATGATAGAGTGTAGTCGGGTGCCTTCGTGCCGAGGTTGCTTACTTGGAACCCGACTATCACTAGACTACCATCACTTGATTAAAGCTAACGAAAAGTAACTATTTTTTTTACCGAAATTAATTAGTATGTTTTTCATTCCATTAAGGATTATTAATAAAAGAAAATATTGCAGAAACTACTGGACCAGGCTTTAATCCACTAATGAACAAAAATATAGGTAATTATTGTGCATCTATAATCTTGTTTGTAACTTTTATGTTTTCATAAAAAAATAAAATTGAGATTTTTTATTTGCAGAATATATTGCAGAATACAAAGCAACAAATAAAATAACTTTTGATTATAAACTTGTATAAATCAAATAATTTTATTTAAATCGTATATAGTGGAAGGAGTATATAAAATTAAACATGCTGGTGGTAGATTTTAGCATAAATACGGTTCTTCTAAAATATTCAATTCACAGAATTATTGTGCGTTGTATGTAGGCAAATGGACATCACATCAATAGATTTAAAGAAAGGTTCGCATATTTGTTGTGGCTTTATTAGTTTTCCATAAATGTACATTGTATTTGTATATATATCGCCAAAACTTCATAAAGCGCGTCTCATATCAACAAAACCTAAAGTACGCAAATATGCATTATACATTATAGTTTTCTATACTAAACATTCGATTTTCCAGTGAGCAGAAAAATAAAATTAAACTATTCGTTTGTTTCGAAGAATAAACTCTAATTGTGGAAATGAACAAACAATATGAATGGTCATTTAAAAACTAAACGTTCTATTTTCTTAAGAAAAAAAAAAACAAATTACCTAACGATACTAGTCAAAAGTCACTTTACAATCATTATAAAATTAAAAATAGAATACTACGAATCTTTTTTTTTGTCCATTTTATGTTTTATTTATTTTTATGTTTTAACCTTTCTAAATTAGAAATTTTTTTAATCACAGATGTTAAGGATTATAAAATTAAAATTCAGTTTTATATGTTTCTTTTTCAGTTTTATATGTTACACAGGAACATGCATTTTTTTCATTTGGTATAGCGCATCCGAAACTAGTGGACCAGGCTTTAATCCACAAATGAAAAAAAAATTGGTATTATTGTCCATCTATAATGTTTTCTGGTCACTCTTATGTTTTCATCTTTTAAAATATGAAATTCAGGAGTTTTTTTTTTCTTATTCTGAAGGTCACAACTGGAAAAGAAAATTCGAAAACATCAATTTTTTCAAACGCAAACGCCATATATTTTAGGAATCGCGAGTGAACAACATAAAATCAAAAAAAAAAAAAAAAAAAAAAAGCTTTTGGATTTGTCAGCAAAACAAGGGATACTAGTGTTCCAATTTCGAACAGCCAGCAGGCAAATAATGGTATTATTCGGCCATAACTTATCACAAAAAGTGGCAGCAAACACATATAGTGGATTCTGCGAATTTGTTCCATAAGTTTCTGGACAATTTTCTTTTTTGAAATGCTTTTTTTTTTTTTTTAATTCATTTTATACGTTTTGTCCTCTACCATTTCCACAGTTGTACACACATATATATACTACAATTTATTATGTTATTGTTATACTTATAATATATTCACGCTTCTGATAAGTCATAAACTTTGCACTTTTGAATAGTCTCCTTATTTTATTTGATTGTGGCTGTTTTGTGAAGCCGACAGTATCACTCTTCTTTATATCCACTACCAGAACAATTTTCTTCCTTACAACAGAAAAAGGAGAAAGATGTGATAAGAAATACGCACCAAAACTGACATGGCACTACGTGGTTACAACTTTCATAACGCTTATCTTTCACATTTTCTTATCGACAACAGTTCATATGAGCAAGCTCAGACTAGAAGTATGAAGGAGCCGGTTAACTCAGTTTTGGCCCACTAATATCGGTTTGGTTTCTAACTTGAAATTTTAAGCAGCCACCACACAGTTTCATTATTACTGAGTAGTATTTTTTTTTTACTCTGTCGACGAATGTCTGTTTTGTAGTTATACGTAAAGTTTTGTCACAATGGTCCAGGAGAAGAATGGATAGAAAATGAGAAAATAGTGAAGATAGTTGATAAGGCAGCTTTTGTTGTTTATTGTTTATTGCTTTATTTCTTCATTATATCTTCTTTGGTTTTGTCTTGTTTCTCCAATAAAATTTTTGCCCCCAGAAGAAGAGGCAAATGAATTAGCCTATCTCTTACAGTGAAACAATTTTTTTCTGTTCACAATTATAATAATTTCTACTGGATTGCATTCTATCTCTCTCCACTTGTCTTTATGTTATGTTTTATATGGCACTACCTACTTGGAGTGCATATCTCCACAAATTATTTTTTAATGCTACACTATTGTTATATTGACTTATATACTTTTTCTATTGGTGTAGGAGTTATGGAACTACTTGTATTCTAGCTGTTGGGTTGATTCATGACTGAGTATTATATATAATTGTCAAATTCGATGGATTTTCTAGCATTATCTACCTTAAATTCAGTTCTAACTTAGTTTAACTCGATGGCCTGGAAAAAGTATCGATTTGTATACAACCAATAAAAGATAGATAAATTCAGAAAACACAACCATTCAAGCTAAGTAATGCCACTTGTTGTTTCTTGATCACACTAAGCTACATTCTAGGGTTTTTGGACGCATTTAATTAATCATACTTTATCTTTAATACTCTAAGGTATTAGAGAAAAGGAGAGTATACGCGTTTGTTTGAAACAAAATTACGTGTCTGTATAGTCCTTATTAACATAATTGTAATTTACCTATAATACCAAGATAGCAACGATGAAGTTATAGAGACAATATTCGATCCAAAAAAGGAAAAGTTATAGAGACTGTATCGAGCATGCATATAACTATAAGTCTATAACGTTACGTGTTATAAAATGTTGCTAAAAGGTCTTATTTCTTAAGCATTTGCTAATTTGAAACGTATATTATATATGCAGTTGATAGGCTCGGCCGGTCATACGAGATGGTAATGCGAGTTAAGTTTTTTGGCTCATACAAGGTGGTAATGCCATGTGGAAGAGTCCAAACGACAAGTTTTGAAAGAAGTTTAACTCAAAACGGACTTGAGAACTGTTGAAAGTTGGCAAGTTTAGAACTAAATGGTCCATAGGCGTATGGTTTGAATACGCAACACCGAAGTATTGATTCATTATTTGGCTAACAATCCACAATCGTTTGACACCAAGTGGTAAAATGAGAAACTACTGGAATTCAGGACAGAGCGTGAAATGCGTTCTATGCAATCACTAAGACAAAATAAGAAATCATTTATTCTTTGAATGTAGGTTCTCATCAAAGATCTGGAGTTGTTTGATGTCGAAGCTTCTCCCTAGAGAGTATTCAGCTTCTCGCAAGCTTCGATAAACTGAAACTGTTTTTGTGCAGATATATTATTTAGTCAATGATATATCATATCTGGAGATATAGGAATCATTTCATCTGTCCTCTAAAATTGTACAAGCGAAAATATCTGATAACTATATTTTTTCTTATAATTATCATATAAGTATGTTGATGAAAAACCATATGAAAGTTGATCAAATATTTTCTTTTTAGGTTGATCAAATATTTTAATGATCCTGAAACACCTTACAAAATTCCTTCAGCTCTTGAAGCGGAACTGTCAAAATTAGATTGTATGTCTTTTCTCTTTTGGCTTCTAAATTTTTTAATTCTAAAACGTGACATTTTAAAAAATTATATCTTCCTATTTCCATTTTAGTAATACTATGGATTCAGCTCGAATGAGTTGACAAAGCAGTTGAAGTGGAAAAAGGAGTAAACTGGTATCTTGATTGAGTTGCATTATGGGGGGAAAATGCTAATCTTTCTTAGGGAACATTTTGTTTTTTTTTTTTTTTTTTGGACAACGAGGGAACATTTTGTTATTCTACTCATGTTTTTATTACCAACCCCAAATTATTACATATAAGGAGTGGATTTTTTATTTCTGAATAAATATATAGAAAAAACTTAATCAAATAAAAAATTTCAATCTAATCGATCACAAATATCAAGCTCTCTAACACGACAATTTCCATGTACTTATGTTCACATGGTATATAATACCAAAAAAAAAAAAAAGAGATAGGTAAAAAAGTCATATAGGTTGTGAAAAAGAATAAATTTCTTTTTCCAAAAAGCAAGAAATAGTTAACAGATATATCCAACCAGAAGAACAAGATATTCTATAAGATTTTGGATAAGTCATAATATTCATAAAATCTGTATAGATCTATATTATGAGAGATATAGAAACCTTTTTGTTATATACTTTGTATGCGTCTAAGTTGTGTATCAGTGTATGTATTGTATTACCACAGTCATGCCAACGTAAGATTTTTAATATATGTAATCCTTATCACTACATTTTGTTTAACACGTATACGTATTGTTGTTAGGTGTAGAAAGAAACCGCGGGACGTTCATCACAAGTATTTTGCTTACACTTATAACCCAAGGGATTAATTAGCAATGCAATATATCTGATTTTTTTTTCTATAGATGAACTATGACTTCTTTTACTGCGTTTCCCTGATGATATGAATTTTGCAATAGCCGTCCAACAGGTAACTTGTAGCCATGTGTACAATTATAAAGTCAACAATCGCTCATTTTCCATGAGCAATTCGTTTAATTCATATTATCATATATAAAAGAAAAGAATCCGTTTAGTATAGTAACTAAAAAAGCTTAGCCCAAATTAAAAAATTTCAAGCATGCTCCACAAATATCATATCTGGAGTCGTATAGTAATGATAAGAGATAATAGAATCTAGTTGAATCCAGATTATGGACCCACAAAAGAACATATTATTAATCACTACTGCTAAGAATCTTTATAGTATAGAAAACAATTAACATAGTACTTAAATTAATTTTTATTTTCCTTTTCTTCTAATGAAGATGTTATCTTTTTGCTAATTGAATAAATGTTGCTGCTATTAAAGTGCAATACTAGAGCAATAGAGCTCATCCTATGTTCCTAACCCAACTATTATATTTATTTATTGATTATCTTAAAGTTCTAACATATGAGAACTATGTGACAATCGTGACATTTATTTAGAATTATCTATCCACAAAAGACACTAAAATAATGGACTACTGTCCAATTAATAAAACAACAACGAAGATTATGATTTTGTTTGGTTCAAAGAAAATACCTAACATTATGTTGTTTGTTTTGTTTTTCTTTTAACCATAAAATTTTGGATCAATCCACTCTTTTTTTTTTGGTTTCTAAAACTCTGTGAATTCCAGAATTTAAATCTCGAATCCATAATCTTTTCTAGTATCCAAAATCAATCTTTAGATATTTCGATCTAAATTTTTTATATATATATATATATATAAAATTGAACCTAAAACATAAAAAGCCAACCCCTTACGTTATTACTAGACCACCACATTCTTGGTAACCATGAGGAAGATAATTTTGCCAATTAAGTAGCCAACCATTGTCCATGAATGAAAACCATAACAGAAAATTCAAACTCGATCTGGTTGAGTGGAGATGAGAACTATGTAGCATCTACCTACGTCAAGAGTTTTCTTGTTTAAGTCGCTAGCAATAATATGGAACCAGTCCCTTTGGATTTTCACCTTACATGAAGATAGTAATTCTGTTCTTTCTTTACATTCTCCTTTAGAGTCACCTTGCTATGTCTTCATGCACACACAAAAAAAAAATATTTTATCTTAAATAACGAAGAGAAAATATCATATCAATGGGACCATGAGATAGAAAAATGGGAGAAGCATATCTTGTGGTGGTGGTTATGGGTAATGCTCGACACTTGAATGTTTTTACAGACAAGAAGAGAGTGGATTTTGTTCACATCGATTTTGTTGCTCACTACTTAACAAAATTGGCAGTGTTTTTTGCCTTGCAACACGAGACAGCCACCACTTCCTCGAAATTTTTACCATAATGCCCCTTGTCCCTTTCCCTAAATGGAACTTCTTTGTCATACTAGAAACAGGGTCTTTAGAATCTCCAAAAACATCATAGCATTATACAACGAGGGTATAAGCATGAGTTTTTTTGTTTTCTGAAAAAGAATCGTTCATCTATATTTTTACAGAACTTTGGGAGAGTTCCAGGAAAGGTGGGTTTGAATTAAACTAACTCTACTCTAAGCTACGTGATTTATCCAAAAACTCTTCAGAGATATCTGATGAGGTATTACAGATGATATATCTATTCGAAATTTATGATGGACATGATTATAGGAAGTTATATATTGCATATCTACTTAATATTTATGACAAAAAGTATTATCTATATACACTCTTTTCACATGTCCAATTTCAGTTTCGCAAAAAAAAAAATATGAAAATCTAAAAACATATATTAAAAAAACCTTTCTAATGTCTTTTAATTTCTACAATGTTTGTGAATGGATGTACAAGCATCGAGCTTGATTTACGTGGGGAATTACGAGGGTGTACATGAATGAATAAACAAAATTCATGTGAGTTCCACAAATCAGCATATTTATGTGGATATAAGAAAGATGCCATATCGTCTTGATTGTGGAAAACTTACGTAGATTGTTTGGAATCATTTGCATAAAATAGACTTTATGCCTTGTTACCATGTATACTTTATGCATGAAGATTATCTAGTAATTTTACTTAATACTAGTAGTCAAATTTTACATTCTTTGTATGTAGAAGTACACTTTATCTGTGAATCCGATTTTCTCATAGGGAAGAATATTGACCTCAGGTTATGAATCACCGATCAATTCGATATACCCAGTAAATTAACATTTAGTATGATCACTCATCATCACACCTTATAACCCAGCGTCAGCTCTATTCATGAAGCAAAAAATTATTTCTTACCATACTTGTTGTTTGTCCATTGCACCCTAGAAAATCTTTTACAGCCAATTAATTCATGAGTTGGGAGAGTTATAATATCATGGTGTTCTGCATCATGTGTTGCTACAAAATAATTTTGTGCAGTTGTAATGTGTGGACAGTCATTTATGTCTCAACATACAAAATGTTATTCGGATAATTATTGTATACTAGGGCCGATTCCGCGCTACGCCGCTGGTGTTACGTTTGGATATCTGATTCTTTACGGCTGGACGTTTTGTTTGGACATGCGATGAGCCTTCTTGGTTTTTGTTGATTTCTTTTGTTTGAGTAAGGAATTAATCAAAATTTGAATAAACATCGATCGTTCCGTCGAACGTTTGTCGAAGATAATGGCGGTGTTCATTACTGTGTAAATATCATGTGGAAGCTAATCTAGATGAGAGCTAGCTTTTTAGGCAGAGAATTAATAGGATTTGCTGGTAGAAACGTATCGAGGCTTATACGGCTGAATCATTCTTGCGTTGATGATGGTTTCGTCGTCTCGTCGGTACCTATCAGGTGATTGTTTTTGTTATTGCCTTTGTTGGTGTTCATCGTTTGCTGTTTTGTTGTGTTTGTTTGGTTAGGACAAATGCTATGAAATCACTTTACCGAAGAATAAGATATACATAAATTGTCAATTGTAATTGAAGGGAATGTCCTGGAGATCATACTTGTATACACTCTAGCATAGTTGTTAAGTCGAGATAAGACTATCATGTGATGTTGGGTAATTATAATGCTTTGCTAGAAGCCGCTTATAATTTATGAGTTGTGAACTCATTGCCAACATTATATGATCCTATAGGGTCACACACCTAAGCAAACTGGATAACGAGTACTGGGAATGATCATTAAAGTAATGATCTCATCAATGTGTAATTGTTGCACGTTGATATCGAGTTTATAAATGGGTGTCGATCGACACCACTTATTGGTGTCGATCGACACCACTCGGGATTAATGATACCGGATTTAAATTAACGACTCAATTGAAACGGTTAATCCAAGGGTGTGGGATTTCGTGCTTGACTCCTATATATAGGAATCAGAGCCACGAAATCAGTAGTAGGTCTTACCCTAGCAGTCGAGACAGAAACTCAAAAGCTCTAGAGGCACTAGCATCCTGATCCAGTTTGTGTGTGCGTGTGGACTAACTATAGAGACGCAACGTTTGAGGCGCTACACGATCTCGTTTTACCTAATCTTTCCGCTGCAAAACCAGGTAAATCCTTGATATGAGGACATAGATTCAATAACATGATTCTTGGGCAATAGGAACTTGATAGTTTTAAGAGTTAAAAACCTGAGAAATCCTACAGTGGTATCAGAGCCATATGTTAATTGAATCTGTAACATGCTGTGTTTAAGTAATGAATTCGAATTTGAGTTTTGAAATCATTAGGAATCGCATGTTAGATCTTTTGTGTCAAAAATGTTTTGATAAAAAGAAAGAACTAGGGTTTCTGCGCGGCGGTGTCGATCGACACCAAGCGTGTGTCGATCGACACCGGCCTTGTTGCATCGAAAAACTTTAAGTGTCGATTGATTGATCGACGTTCCGGAAATCGCAGTGTCGATCGCAGTCGGTTCAATTGGATTGGACTGGACTGGTACGATCGGTCTAATCGGGTTTAATCGATTTCATCATGATTGAACCGATTAGCTGGTGTCGACTGACACAAGGGTTGTGTCGATCGACACCCGAGTTAACCATTACCGGTTCAATTGGATTGAACCGAAATTGATTGGTTTAATCGGGTTAGACTTTAACCGCGATTACATTGATCGATTGGTTTTTCGCGTCTTGAATTGTGTGGTGTCGATCGAGTCGATCGACACCAGCACAGATTCGAAGTTCCAACCTTAATCAATTTGATTAGATTAAAAGATTTTGTCTGAATATTAATTCTAATCTTTCTCAACACATATATGATATGTATTGAGAGTTATGTTTCATTCCTCAAACATAATATCAAGCATTTCATGTCTTCCCAGTTCTTGTCAACTGCCAAGACTTGTTTTGTTGTGTGATGGGCTTGCCAAAGAAAGGCGTTCGCAACTACACAAGTACGGCAGGTGGTAATCGTGATACTACATGACTCAAAGATTGGTTTGCTTGACTGGGCCATCAAAATGGTTTTGGGCCTAGAGACATATGATCGGTTGTGATATAAGATATCAATCCGAGACAAGAGTCATATTGGATATGATTAGCAAATGAGTTGCTTACCTAAATAACTGAAGTCTGGGCGATGAGCCAAAGCTCACTCAGATTTCAGTGAAATATGGATCTTGGACATTATATTCCATTAGAGGAAAATTAAATTAGAAAATAATGTGAGTTTTCTTAATTGTTAAGATTTCTCAACTTTTGAAACATCAAAACTAATTAAACTCTCTTCTTTTCTCTACTCCAGCTATGTCAACCAACAACACAAACTCATTTACGTTGAGATCCGTCCTTGAGAAGGAAAAGTTGAAAGGATCCAACTTCTTGGAATGATATCGGAATCTGAGAATAGTTCTCAGACAGGAAAAGAAGGACTATGTCCTTGAAAGGCCTCTTCCTGAAAAGTCGAGATCTAATGCTCCCAATGCAGAAAAGGAAAAATGGGAAAAGCATTTGGATGATGTGACAAATGTGATTTGTCTGATGCTGGCCACGATGAACTCGGAACTGCAGAAGCAGTTCGAGAACGCGGGGTCACCGATCGAGATGATCACAACACTGAAATCTATGTTTCAGGAGCAGGCTCGCACTGAGATGTACCAGACGGTCAAGTCTCTCATCGAGTGCAAGCTGTCTAAGGACGGTCCAGTGAGTCCTCATTTCATTAAGATGATGGGTTATATTGATAACCTGGCTCGACTGGACTCTCCTCTTAGCCAAGAGTTGGCTACGGACATCATCCTGCAATCTCTGTCATCTAGCTTTGATCAGTTTGTTCTAAACTACAATATGAACAATCTGACGAAGTCTCTGACTGAGCTGCACGACATGCTCAAGACGGCAGAGCCCAACATCAAGAAGGCCAAACCTGAAGTACTTATGGTACAGAAGGGTAAAGGGTTTAAGAAACCCGCTAGAGGCAAAGGAAAGGCCAAGGCTGTCCAGGTTGAGAATCAGGACAGGCCTGAGCAGAGTTCCAAGCCCAAACGTGGCCCCACTGATGCTGACATTTGCCTTTATTGCAAGAAGTCGGGGCATTGGAGGAGGAATTGCAAAGAATTCCAGGAAGGTCTGAAGAACCTGAAGAAGTCGTACGAGACGACATCTAAAGGTATTTATGTTATATAAGTAAATGTTGCTTCATATTCAGGTTCTAGCTCTTGGGTATTGGATACCGGCTGTGGTGCTCATATTTGTACTAATATGCAGGACCTGTGAGTTGGGAATGGAGCAAGAGTTGCTGCATTAGCCGTAGGAACTTACCATTTGTCTTTGCCTTCAGGCATGATTTTAGAGTTTGAGAACTGCTACTATGTACCTGCGATAAGCAGGAATATCATTTCTATTTCTGTTTTGGACGAGAATGGTTTTGAATTTTCGATTAAGAACAAATGTTGCTCTTTTATTCGAAATAATATATTATATGGTAGCGCCCCATTGGAGAATGGGCTTTATATTCTCAACCAATCAATGCCGGTCTATAACATAATTAACAAACGGTTTAAAACCAATGACTCGAACCCGACTTTTCTCTGGCATTGTCGTTTGGGCCACATTAATGAAAAAAAGGATTCAAAAGCTCCATCGTGATGGGCTTTTAGACTCTTTTGATTATGAATCATTTGAGAAATGTGAATCCTGCTTAATGGGCAAAATGACTAAAACCCCTTTCAACAAGATAAATGAAAGGGCCAGTGGCTTGTTGGGCCTTGTACATACCGATGTATGTGGCCCAATGAGCATTAGTACTAGAGGAAACTTTAGGTACTTCATTACATTTACTGATGATTTCAGTAGATACGGCTATGTTTATCTTATGAAACATAAGTCGGAATCCTTTGAAAAGTTCAAGGAGTTCCAAAATGAAGTACAGAACCAACTTGGTAAAAGTATTAAAGCTCTTCGATCTGATCGTGGAGGTGAGTACTTAAGCCAAGAGTTCGACGATCATCTTAAAGATTGTGGAATCATTTCACAACTTACTCCTCTTGGAACACCTCAATGGAACGGTGTGTCTGAGAGAAGGAATCAGACTTTATTGGATATGGTCCGATCGATGATGAGTCATGTTGATTTGCCATTATCCTTCTGGGGATATGCTCCTGATACGTATGCGTTTATGCTGAACAGAGTCCCATCTAAATCAGTTGAAAAGACTCCATATGAGATATGGACAGGAAAAGTTCCAAGTCTGTCTTTTCTGAAAATTTGGGGTTGTGAAGTTTATGTCAAGCGATTGATAACTGATAAACTTGCACCCAAATCTGATAAGTGCTACTTCATAGGTTACCCTAAGGAAACCAAGGCGTACTACTTCTACAACCGATCCGAGAACAAAGTGTTTGTTGCTCGGAATGGTGTTTTTCTCGAGAGAGAATTTCTTTTCAAGAAAGACAGTGGGAGTAAAGTACAACTCGAAGAGATTCGAGAGTCACAGGACGCTGCTCAACCAAACGAGGAAGAGCAGCCGTTGGATTCACAAGAGGTTGTGGAACCAACACAGCCGTTGGATTCACAAGAGGTTGTGGAACCAACACAGCCGTTGGATTCACAAGAGGTTGTGGAACCAACATAGCCGTTGGATTCACAAGAGGTTGTGGAGCCAGCACCTGTGGTGCCTGTAGTTCGCAGATCCGAAAGGATTCGCAACGAGGTCGAGAGATATGGATTTCTCGTAACTCACTGCCATGATCTGTTGATCATTGACAGCAACGAACCTGCGAATTTCGAAGAAGCCATGATGGGCCTTGACTCCGAAAAGTGGCTTGAGGCCGCTGGATCCGAAATGGGTTCTATGTCACAGAACCAAGTATGGACTTTGGTTGATCCACCTGATGGTGTAAAAGCCATCGAGTGTAAATGGGTCTTCAAGAAGAAGATCGATGTGGATGGAAACGTTCAGATTTATAAAGCTAGATTGGTGGCAAAAGGTTTCAAACAAATTCATGGTATTGACTATGACGAAACTTATTCCCCAGTCGCCATGCTTAAATCTATTCGGATTCTCCTAGCAACTGCCGCTTATTATGATTATGAGATTTGGCAGATGGATGTGAAAACAGCTTTCCTTAACGAGATACTGGAGGAGGATGTGTACATGACGCAGCCTCCAGGTTTCACAGATCCTAAAAACGCTGGGAAGGTATGTAAGCTTCATAAATCCATTTATGGATTGAAGCAAGCATCTCGGAGTTGGAACCTCCGTTTTGATGAAGCAGTCAAAATGTTTGACTTCATCAAGAACGAGGAGGAACCATGCGTATACAAGAAGACTAACGGGAGCGCAGTTGCATTTCTCGTATTATACGTAGACGACATACTCCTTATTGGAAACGACGTTTTGTTGCTTCAGTCTGTAAAGACTTGGCTCGGAAGTTGCTTCTCGATGAAGGATATGGGAGAGGCCGCGTACATTCTTGGAATAAGAATCTATAGAGATAGATCAAAGAGGCTAATTGGACTATGTCAAGACACTTATATTGATAAGGTCTTTCATAGGTTCAATATGCATGATTCCAAGAAGGGCTTGCTTCCGATGTCACATGGCATTACTCTCAGCAAGAAGCAGTGTCCTTCGACACCTGCGGAGCGAGAGCGCATGGGTAGGATTCCTTAGGCTTCTGCAGTAGGATCTATCATGTATGCCATGCTATGTACACGTCCGGATGTCGCCTGTGCTTTGAGCATGACAAGCCGATACCAATCTGATCCCGGTGAGAGTCACTGGACTGCCGTCAAGACAATCCTGAAGTATTTGAGAAATATTAAGGATAAGTTCTTGGTGTACGGTGGATGTGATGAGCTTGTGTTGAGTGGATACACCGACGCTAGTTTCCAGACGGACAGAGACAATTCCCGATCTCAGTCTGGTTATGTCTTCTGTCTGAATGGCGGTGCAGTCAGTTGGAAGAGTTCCAAGCAGAGCACCGTGACGGATTCCACAACCGAAGCTGAATACATTGCTGCTTCAGAAGCGGCAAAGGAGGCTGTTTGGATCAGAAAGTTCATGATTGAACTCGTTGTGATTCCTAGCATATCTGAGCCTGTGGCATTGTTGTGTGACAACTATGGAGCCATAGCTCAAGCAAAGGAACCCAGATCACACCAGAAGTCCAAACATATCGAGAGAAGATATCACTTAATACGAGAGATCATCGAGAGAGGTGATGTGAAGATCAGCAGAGGCCCGACAGACGATAATGTTGCTGATCCTCTGACCAAGCTACTCCCACGGCCTAAGCATGAGAGTCATGTTGCTGCAATGGGAATTAGATTTCTTGAGCAGTAATCTTAGTTTGAGTGGGAGTCATTTATTTTGTTTTGATGTTTATGTAAACATACTTGGGTTATGTTTTATTTAATGAAATTTTTTCAGTATTATTTAATTGCATTATTAAATTATTAAATAATAGTCCCAAAATAATTTGAGACATTATTATAGGACATCAAATGCGTGATTTGATCATGAAACCCTATAAACGGTAAATGTCGCAAATTATTGAGGTCCCTAGTCGAAGGTCATTAAATTGGGACATTAATGACCGCGTGAGATTAGTATGTGATGTGACTGATGACCAAGTTTCATGGTGTCATTGATAGGAGTATCAAAGTCAATCACATAGATATGTGTTGAGAACACAGTATCGGACATGACCCGCTAATGAGGACTCAACAAGATTGTTATATGAGTGTCATATGAGTCTCTCATTACGACTATAAGAGTATAGTCCTTAGACCTGAGTTCATCATGATTTCCTGCACATGAATTGGTTTGCTTTGACTTTGTCAAACGTCAGCCGTTGATTGGACACGTCATGAAGTGCGTGGGAAACAGGGGATGGAACAACTGGTGACTATAAAGACATTGATTGGACACGTCATGAAGTGCGTGGGAAACAGGGGATGGAACAAGATGGAATTTGTCCCTCCTATATAACGGGAGATAAATATCTCTGGGCCTATCGGAGATTTGGTACTGAGGAAATGTGTGGCCACACTCGAACGAGCTGAAAGTCAGTCGTTTGCTTTTATCAGTACAAATAAGAGTTCGATAAACATGATTTGACTTTATAAGGATGACACGAGCTCTTGCCGTATGTTGAATCGAGATATAGTGACAGAGGGATTATTGGAATAAGTTGATTCCAGTACAAGTGGGAGATTGAAGGGAATGTCCTGGAGATCATACTTGTATACACTCTAGCATAGTTGTTAAGTCGAGATAAGACTATCATGCTTATAATGCTTTGCTAGAAGCCGCTTATAATTTATGAGTTGTGAACTCATTGCCAACATTATATGATCCTATAGGGTCACACCTAAGCAAACTGGATAATGAGTACTGGGAATGATCATTAAAGTAATGATCTCATCAATGTGTAATTGTTGCACGTTGATATCGAGTTTATAAGTGGGTGTCGATCGACACCACTTATTGGTGTCGATCGACACCACTCGGGATCAATGATACCGGGTTTAAATTAACGACTCAATTTGAACCGGTTAATCCAAGGGTTGTGGGATTTCGTGCTTGACTCCTATATATATGAATCAGAGCCACGAAATCAGTAGTAGGTCTTACCCTAGCCGTCGAGACAGAAACTCAAAAGCTCCCAGAGGCACTAGCATCCCTGATCCAGTCTTGTGTGCGTGTGGACTAACTATAGAGGCGCAACGTTTGAGGCGCTACAGATCTCGTTTTACCTAATCTTTCCGCTGCAAAACTCCAGGTAAATCCTTGATCTGAGGACATAGATTCAATAACATGATCTTGTGGCAATAGGAACTTGATAGTTTTAAAGAGTTAAAACCTGAGAAATTCCTACAGTAATGTCGATGATACCTTTTAAAATCAAGGTAGTTTTCAAATTCTTATTTTTTGTTGGGACGTAATCGGAAAAGGAGTTCTTTACATTAATCACAGTTAAGTGGTCATTTTATTTTCCAATCTGAATTGGAATTCTTAAGAAAGAGCAAAATCGTACTTCATTCATTATTGTTATGGAAAATAACCATATATTCTTATTCTGCGTTACCATAGTTTTTATTTTAGTTTAAGAAAATGCACAGTTTATCGTAAGTCCTGAAACTTTTAACGGTTCTTCAAATGAGTCGGAGTTTCTTTGGATTGTTCTGAACATGGCCCTCTTCCTCTCTTATCTCTTGGTTTGTATTCCATGTACGAATATCACATGTACGTCCTCCATACTTTCTATTATTTCCGATCTGTGATTTAAAGTTTCGAAAGAGTCGTAGATAACCCTTTAATTATTTCTCTCTCGCTCGCTAAACCGTATATCTCTCTTTTCCTTCTCATATCCGGTTTATGCCTGTCCTTTCCGGTTTCGATTTAGAGTGAATAAAATTCAAAATTAATTTTGTGCTAATCCTTAATTGGTTAAGACCAGGAACCAATTCATACTTGTACGTTCTCTCTTCTCATTTGCACAATAACACATTACTTTAGCTAACCATTAGAAGAAAAATGTATTAGAACATTGAGAAATATATAAAATACACAGTTTAATCTATATATATATATATATAAAGTGTTTAAAATTCACAAATCCAATAATACTCTCCTAAGGCCCAATGAGAATTAATCTCTTTGATTTTATAGCTGTCTTGTGTGTAAAAGAGTGGAAGTGTGAAAAAGAGAGGAAGAAAGAGTTAAGAGAAGATCCGAAAGAAAGTTCAAGGTGAGAAGAAGGGTTGGATTCATGGTCAAGCCCTTTTCTTGATTTTTGCCAAAGCTGCGACTCTATGTTCAGCTTCTTCAGCTCCATTAGTCCTCTTTCAACTGCATTTCACACCCGTCAAACAATACTGACATCATATGAGACTTATGATTAGCAATAACCAATGCTCTTTTACCAGCTAATGGCGAAGAAGACGAAGAAGTTACACTGCTTGGATCACCATGATTGAAACCAACACTTCACCACGATAGGCAAACAGCGAACACAAGTCTTCTAGGACAAAGCATCGCCAAAATCTGATTAAGAGGAAGATATTAAGTATACGAAATCAGAAGCTCCTCCAACTGATTCTACAAACGAAGCAAACCAGCGCAGATTCATTCAGTTTTTTAATAGGCCGAACAAAGGAAAGACACAATGATCTATTTCTCAAAGAACACATGCTCAGTAAGATTCCGGAAAGGTGATTTAGTAATCACGCCTATATTTTCCAGAACAGTATCTTACTAACTTTCATAGAAGAGCCATTGAACTCTCATACCTTAAGTCCACACATTAGAAGATGCAAACTCTCTGACTTTTGAGAGGAGGAATACTTACTTACAGCTGCAGCGAGAAATGTCTGTCGCCAATCTTCGACAAATGTTATGGCGAGTGACTTGGTAAAACCGTAGGAAAACTCATCAATCGTAAACCATGGTTAGCTTCCACAACGATCCCCTGAGAAAAATAGATTTTTTGAAAACAAATATATTTTACTGTACTCAAAGCGAAATCGAGATCGCATTTGTAAATCTAAGCTTTAAATCGCATACCTTGCAATATCAAGGGTGAATCTGACAGCAGTAGTGGGTTTTATTCCTTTGAGCAATTCACGCAAATGATTTACAATACCTTAATAATAATCTGTTAAGAACAAAGAAAAGGGAGATCGGGAGATCCAAGTTGTTCTAAAGGCCACACACATAGAAAAAAGGTTTTTTTTTAAAAAAAAAGCAGACCATGTAACCTTAGAAGCAATATAATCAAGCTTTTTGAAAGTACAAAAACACCTGCAAAATACCACCTGTCCAAAATTGGTAGCTCTAATTTCGGAAAAACAATTAAGCAGAATTAGGTGAAGCTAAATACCCGAACTCAAAGTCGATTTCCTTTAAGCAGAATTAGGCGTAGCTAAATACCCGAACTCAAAGTCGATTTCCTTGTCTGAGACATTGATGAAGATACGCTTACATCAACACCTCCGGGACAATCTGACGTTCGACTCCGGCGACCTAAATCTCTGGCGAGTGTCGAGGCGTGTTAAAGCACGGGAGCAGAAAAGGAGAATCGAAATCACCGAAAGGCTGATTAGACGCAGCGGGATCGGAAATCAAGGAAAACGGTGGAACACCGGACCGGAAGTGAGAAGGAGAAGAGTTGGAGGATTTTGACGGAGAAGAGAGAAGGTCGAGGCGAAGACCGGAGAAGATAGGCGAGTGTCAATATGACGAGTTAAGTGACGTGGCGAAATAAAATGTTTCGATTGGCTACGCAAGTTTTTTCATTTATTGACATAGCAGCTTCACAAAGCTTCTCACATCCGACGTGTCAGCCTCGGGAGAGACACATGCCTTATTATTGTGTTGATTTAAATAGTACTCATGCATTTAGTACAGCTAAACTAAAGGGAAAAAAAAAGAAAGTTTGGTTTAATTGTCATTAATAATTTTTGTTGATAGAGGTTTGAATGATTGTAAGTACATTTATTGAAATTTTTTGCATGATGAAGTCGTGTGTCCGTATGGACGGAGGCTAGTTTGGTATTAACATTGAGGTTGATATCACCGATAAGGCTGACGACATGGAATAACTCGGCTCAATACAACATTGCGTTTTTCTGTCTCTAATCTTGTGAACCACTCCTTAAAATATGATGATCTGAACAATCGTGATGATGGAAAATGAATGAGAGACAAATTACGCAACCTATGTGGATGTAAAAATTTATAGGTGATATAGTAGTAAAATTTCTACTTTTCTAAAAGATATTTATATTGTCTTTAATATAGATTCAGAAAGCTATATAAAAGTGTAACTGGTGAATGAAGATAATGTGCGAACCAATATAATGGCCTACTTTCTTAATTCATCTAAACATGATTTAAAGATGTAATGAGTGCTTCAGCATATTTGCTATTTCACTAATTTTATGCACAAGCAACATAAAGGCAGATAAATCAGCACAAAGTACTCCTTTATCACCAATTTGGTTTACCGAATCGTGCCTGTTTTTTTTTATTGTTGGAAAAACATATAAAATTTGAAAATAGTCAAAAAAATTTCAAAAATGAAAAATACATTTAATAATATTAAAGTATACGTTTATTAAATTTATTTTTATATAATTTATGGTATATCTACAATAAACATGATATTTTAATTAATTGAATTAATTAGTTAAACTTAATAATTTTTTAAGATTTCTTATTAGTTAAATTTATTAAGTTTCATTCGATAAGACATAAAATTATTAATATTAAATTTTAATAATATGTATTTATGCTGCAGTTGCAATAAACATGATATTTAAAATTTCTTTCCATCTTATGCATTTTGTTTTTTAATTAATGAATTAAATTGACGATATAAAAGAACCATAAATTCATGCCATAAATTCAGCATAATTTCGAAATTTGAGTCATGAGGAAGTTTTAAATCGTATTTTGTTTGACTAAGAGAACTTTAGTCAAACCATATGTATATAAGAAAAAATATTATCTTCCTGGAAAGTATGTGGACTTATGGAGTAATCTTAAGTGTTGTTTCTGTTTGCCATTATTACACCTAATCTTAAAATAAATGATAAATAGAACAGACCTCCATTTATAAATGTTTAGGCGGTAATTAAGTAAAAATAATTGAAGTAAATCAACAAATAAAATAGCCCATCTCTTTCTTTTTTCCAGTCAGTGTTCCGCCATAGTTGGAGCCAAAGTGACAGTCATCTGTACGTGGGTACGTTGGTTAACATATTGGTTTGATAATTAAGAACAGGATCAGTACTATAGTATAAGAGATAATATCCATCAACATCATATCAATAACATACTTTAGGACATCATATGTTTACTTCCCTCTTCCTAAACATAAATTCGCTTCACCACAGTTTATATACTCATTTTTGGCCACATGAGCAAGAAAAAACATGTTAAAAAAAAATCTAAACAGCTTGTTCTCCATGAAATGTTAGTATTTGGTAATATATCTGTTAATTTAACCATCATACTATTTTAAGTGTTGATTAGTTTGTTTGCTATCTTCCATAAATGTTATATATACATATATAGTTATAATTATTGGTAATTGATGAGAATCACACAAAACTTTTTTATTATACTGTGTTTTCGCTTAAAATTATTCTAAACCAATTTCTTTTACATGTGTTTGTGAAAGGATATGACTAAAATTATTATTTTAAATATTACTTTAAATTTTTAAAAAGTTTGAAAAGAAAATATGTTCCTCTATTAGATATTATGGTATTAAATTATGATATACTTATATATATAAACTTAACATTTTGTAGTCATCAATATATATATATATATATATATTCAAAATATGTTAATAAATATTTTAAACTAGTTATTATATGATTTACTTAGTACTAGAATTCCAATTTTTTTTATTATAGCAATATATGATGTGAGTTTTTTTATTGAAAATAATATACTATATATATTTTAGTAATGTTTTTGCTAAACCGCTATTGCAACTGTTGCTTTCAATCTGTCAAAAATATTTTACAAACGCATCTTCTTAAAATTACTATACTAGTCTTATAAATTACTCAATAATGCTTGAGGTTATAATTATACATTTTCGTAAATTTCTGCATCCGCACCATTCTATTTAACAAACCGTAACCTTATTAATTTTTTAAATATAATATTTATTAAAATTATGGTAAATTTTAACCAAAATATTGAAGTTAAACTATGCTGGAATTTTATTATATAAAACCCTTAGTTTTCTATTTTTCATTTTTTCATGTTAAGGTTAAAATTGCTGAAGAAGAAAAAATCTCCTTATGAGCCAAGAAAAAATGACCATTTGCAATTTTTCTTTTTGGTCATATGTAACATCATTAATTAACCTATGGTGCTTCCACAAAAAAAAAAAATCTATGGTGTTAATTAAAACTATATATGTATAAAAAAACTTGTTGAATGAATGGAAAATGGAAACACATGCCCATAAAAATAAATATTGAAGATAACAACACTTTCATATTAAGCAGATAAAACTATGGGACTTGGACAGCCAACATAACCGAAAGATTATATTCTTGGTAATGTTTTCGCAGGTCAAACTAATTCATCATTGATCAATTGGTTAAAATACTTATCCTAGGATTGAAGGATTAGAGCTCAAATCCTTTTTTATAGAATGATATTATATATAGTTCTTTATCATATACATACACATATATATATATATATGTATGTATGTATGTATGTATGTATGTATATTGCTTTTATCTAATGGAATTCCTAGTGTCATTTTCCGTTGCTGTACACACGATTTTTTAAGTCAAAAGTATCCCACTTCCATAAAAATTAGGAAATAAGATGATTTTCATGTTAGAAAAGAAATGAAAACTAAGGAAGAGCCACATGTCGAGATGACGGCAATTCTTTGCAAGTATAAATACAGGAGCTCTATCCTCCAAAAGGCCCAACCAATACCACATTAGAAACTTTAGTTCCTCTCTGTTTCTTTCATCATTTGCAGAATAATTTTGCCTCCAAAAGACTTAAAAGCTCTGGGCTCTGTCTCTTTGTCTCTTGATCTCTACTCGGCTCAAGAACCATGTGTAATTTAACACCATCTTCTTCGTCTTCCTTACTATCTTCTAAAGACAAAACCCATTTCTCAAAACTTGAAACCTGTGATTCAAACTATCCTCATTATACAGAATTCACCGATAACGATTCTCCAGACTTTAATAAATGGCCAACTTTTGTCGAGGTATATAATACTTTTTTTTCTCAATACTTTATTATTATTTTTTATTTTTAAAATTTTATTTCGGTAAAAGTGTTAATTTGATTAATAATATTAACTTTTAACCAAAAAAAAGAAGATAAAAGTTCGGGTTGATTTATTAAAAATATCTACAGACGTGGACGGTTCTTGTTCTTGACTTGCTTTTCTCTTGATAATTTGGCGGCAGGGCTTGGAGGAAGTGAAGGCGATCGGAAGAATCTCTGGGCCGACGGCAATGACCGGACTTCTTATGTACTCAAGAGCAATGATATCGATGTTGTTCCTCGGCTACCTCGGCGAACTTGAGTTAGCCGGAGGATCTCTCTCCATCGGCTTTGCTAATATCACCGGCTACTCCGTCATCTCCGGCTTGTCCATGGGGATGGAACCAATCTGCGGCCAAGCTTACGGTGCTAAACAA
This sequence comes from Isatis tinctoria, assembly GCA_010577795.1. NCBI lineage: Eukaryota > Viridiplantae > Streptophyta > Magnoliopsida > Brassicales > Brassicaceae > Isatis > Isatis tinctoria. The sequence continues at coordinate 116,992 of VHIU01000065.1, forward strand.
ATGAAGCTTTTAGGACTAACCCTTCAAAGAACCGTCCTCCTCCTCCTCTCAACTTCGGTCCCGATCTCCTTCTCTTGGCTCAATATGAGGCAAATCCTCTTGTGGTGCGGCCAAGACGAAGCGATCTCTTCCGTTGCACAAAAGTTCCTTCTTTTCGCAATCCCTGACCTTTTCCTCCTCTCTCTGCTTCACCCTCTTCGTGTTTACCTCCGAACACAAAACATTACATTGCCCGTGACTTACTCTACGGCCGTGTCCATTCTCCTTCACGTTCCCTTAAACTATCTCCTTGTTGTGAAGCTCGAGATGGGAGTCGCGGGAGTCGCTATAGCTATGGTCTTAACCAATCTCAACCTCGTAGTCCTCTTATCTTCTTTCGTGTATTTCACGAGCGTGCATAGTGATACATGGGTCCCACTTACTGTTGACTCTCTTAAAGGTTGGTCGTCGTTGCTCTCGCTTGCAATACCCACTTGTGTTTCTGTTTGTTTGGAGTGGTGGTGGTACGAGTTCATGATCATTTTGTGTGGACTTTTGGTTAACCCAAGAGCCACCGTTGCTTCCATGGGAATCTTGATCCAAACAACAGCTTTAGTCTACGTCTTCCCATCGTCTCTCAGCCTTGGTGTCTCCACAAGAATCAGCAACGAGTTAGGGGCTAAACGCCCGGCGAAAGCTCGTGTATCCATGATCATTTCCCTCTTCTGCGCGGCCGCTTTGGGCTTAATAGCAATGGTGTTCACCGTGCTAGTTAGGCACCGATGGGGACGCCTGTTTACCACGGATGAAGAGATTCTTGAGCTGACTTCAATTGCATTGCCCATCGCGGGTCTCTGTGAACTCGGGAACTGTCCTCAAACGACCGGTTGTGGAGTTTTGAGAGGCTGTGCAAGACCAACACTCGGTGCCAACATAAACTTGGGTTCTTTTTACTTTGTGGGCATGCCGGTGGCTATTCTCTTAGGGTTCGTTTTCAAACTAGGGTTTCCAGGTCTCTGGTTCGGCTTGCTTGCGGCTCAAGCGACATGTGCTTCTCTCATGTTGTTTGCACTCTTGAGAACAGATTGGGCAGTGCAAGCAGAGAGAGCTGAAGAACTGACGTCAAAACCTCCGGAAAAGACTCCTCCTCTCCTCCCAATCGCCAGGACAATGAGCAGGTCAACCGGTGAAGATGATATGATGAGAACCATGTTGGTTTAGATTGATAGCTAATTTTTTTGGAGTCATTTGCCTTCAACGTTGACGTACATATGTCCTTGTCAAAACATCATTTTTTGGAGATAATATTACTCCTTAATTTTTTTACCTTTTTATTTAAGAACGACTTTGTTTTGTGGGCTTTCTGTTATTTATGGTTGTATGGATGTAATAGTTTCTAGCTTTGACTTAAGTAGTTTGTACTACTGCATTGGTCTCCTATTGTAATAACGGTCATTTGGGTTTTATCAGCTTTGCCTTTGTTCGTTTTCTAATAAAAGATGATATTTAATTTGCTTTGTTAACGTAACCACAAATTAAAATGAGAGAAAACTCCACGACGGCTTCAAAATTAGGCCATTGAAATCTAGAGGAAAATACATATTAGCGAAAAACTATTAGTGAAAAAAATCGATTACCAACTTGTTTATCGACGAATTTGATGATGTTGAGTGACGTGAATATAGTGCTGTCATGTCTCTTTGCGTTTCTTTGGCTCAATATATGTATTGCCGTTTAAAAGACCTACTTAATTAGTAAAAGAGGAATTAATTCGATTTTAGTTTTTATCGGAATATCTTCGGGTAAAGTAAAAATAAAAGATTGCTTTTCTTTTTCTAGCCAATTTTGGTTTATTATTGTATTGTGGAAACTTTGCTGATTTAACAATCAATTCTTTTCTTAAGGACAGGCAAGATGAATCTTTATTTTAGAGCTTTTTTTGGTTGTTCTATGTTCCATAAAAGGAAATATATTCGCAACCAAAAATGGAAAAAAATTCCCTTTAAGCTCTATCATATTCTTTGTCCCAAAGCAATTGTATTCGATACGTTTAAATTTTAATTGAGTTCACATTTATTTGATTTTGTTTGCTTCCTTTGAGCAGAGAGAAGCATTTTTTTTCTTGGCACAAAAAGAACCCTTTTTTTTCTTTTATATATACTTTTTTTGCTGGGGCCAGAACATGAATTTATACGAACTTCACAGGCGCACAGCAATGTGGCCAAAGAATAAAACATTAATATGACAAGTAAATAAATAAAATTAAAACTGAGTGGAATTGATAATGCGTCTACGTGTCGACAGTATGAATTACCTTTGATATTTCTTTTCGGCAGATACTTTAAAGAAATAAATTGAAGCAAAGCCTCGTTGAATTCCATTGGCTTGCTGTATAATTAATCGAGTTTCATTGGCCATCTATAAAAAGAGTTTGAATTTCATTGGCTTCTGAATTATGACGAAAGAAAAGACAATTTGTATTATATATTTTGGACGTCCACCTTTTGTTTTTATTTACACGTGAATCGTTTATTTGTGTCTTTTTTCGAAAACACTATGCTCTCAATCATACTCTCTATATTCATTCACTGGTGACGCCATTTCGAAAATACAAAGATGATTAATTTTTGTAACTAATAATACGTACATATGAAACAAATGTTTTGTTCAATGTAAGATATATTTCAGTGCCGACCAATTAAAGTAGAAAACTATCCGTAAGTCTAACAGAATGAGTTCCGAATATTTGACCTACAATGTCCGAAAACCACTTTTTTAATAACATCTGTTAATACGTAAATTATCCATATGGACCATATCCAACAAAGTTTAAATATCGGAACAAGGACTCAGCAAGTCGACCTCTGAACGGAATGATATCCACAAGAGCTAGTGAGCTACGTATGTTGGTTTAATGACACATGTTTTGTACCTCATAAATCCGAAAAGTGATATGCCCATGTGTATGTAAAATAAGTATATATGTATAATAAGTATATATACAATACATCAATCACATGTTCTTAGTTCTTACCGTCTTTGTTTGGATCAAACGGTCAACTGTAGCCACACGCAGCATAACGCATATATATAGATATATTACATAATATATAGAGACAAGAGAGTCGTAAACAATTTTGTGTTCAAATAAAAATCGATTTGAAAGCTGCCAAATCTATAAATGTCTCGTTTGGTAAAGCTCGAGTTTGGAGGAATAGAGGCTAAGAGTGCCGTAAAGCCTAGCTTAGGCAGGCAGGGTCCCCCACGCGGAGACAGAGGGTTTATCTTTATTTCTTGTAAATCATATTACCTTTACAATCTTTTGCTAAAAAAAAAGTTACCTTTACAATTTTTTTTTAATCATTTACATATTTTTATACCATCCAAAAAGTTTCAAATTGGGAGACATATACCGTTATTCTCCTTTTAACACCATCAAAATCATAATCAGACAGCCTTTGAGAGGCGATTAACTCATCCCATTTCGTCACCTCCGCCCCCCTCATCATCGTCTCCAATCTCCCTCTCCAGTGGCTGGTGCTTCTCACCGCCACCGTGAGAGAGACCACCGCCTCTTCCTCTTCCTTTCTATCTATTTTGTCTTTCGTTTATGCCTGTAATCTTCTGCAGATCTTGGCATTCTCTGCCGTTTGTGTATATGCTCCTCCGTTCTTGCAGAAGAGCAGGTATCGACGGTGATGCAATGAAGTGGCCCCAGCTCTCTCTCTCTCCAGGCGGTCCTCCATTTTCTTTGCCGGTGTGTTTGCACTATTGGATGGGCTCTGAGGATGGGTTTCGGCACCGGAGGTGTATGGTAGTTGGGGATAGCTCGTTTTGCCTCGGATCTTGGTTTGTCTTTAGTGGCTCGATCCTTGTGTGGCATTTTCTGGCGTCCTTCACTTTTCTTCTCCTTGTGGCATTGGCCGAGCGTCTTCGCTGGCTCTGTCGCAGCGGTTTAGAAATTTTGGCGGCGTCGCTCGTATTGGTGAATTAGCTTAGATTGGGTATTTCCTTTAGCTTTGTACAATGGTGTGGTTTTGTTAGTTGGTCTGCTGGTGGGTAGAGGTCTATAGTTTCTATTGCAACGGAATCGTATTTGATAGGATCATTACGCCGACTCTAGTGCTATTATTGTTTCTGCTTCCGGTTAGACGTTCAGAAGTTTCCCTTAAAACATTAGGGCATTTGGTACCCGTATAACTCTTGGGCTCTGCTTCTCCTTCGCATGATTCCATATGTGCGAAGTGAGTTTTGTTGTTTTTTCTTTCGTCTCCTTTGGTGAGGTTGGAGCTTGTGGTGCTTCTGGTTTAGTGGTTGTTGGTTATAGTTGGGTCTAGAGTTGCAGTTGGTTTGGGGTTTTTGTGGCAGTGGCTGATTCATTTTCTTCTTCTTGGCTATGAGTTCCTGTGCTGTTCGGATGTTTTGCTCTGGTTCGTGGGTTTGTACTATTCTGGTTCAGAGACATGTTTTGATGGTATGGCAGTTTTGATCTTGTGGCTCTTTCGAAGAGATTGGAATATGGTGTTGCTATTAGAACGCCAGTTTGGTGGAATGCTTTATCTGCAGCGGAAGCAAGTGCTTATGGAGTTCTGTTGAAGAGAGGAACAGATGATGAAATTTTATTTGCAATGGTCTGTTTTTGATGCAGATTGCTTTTGTTAGTGTTTGGATTTGGATTTTTCAGGTGTAAGCAAAATTTTGTTAGGCCTTTGGTCTTTCGTTTCATTAATCAATTCCAACAGTCGAAAAAAAAAGAAAAAAAGAAGACCTATACTGTTTGGTGGTCAGAGCCAATGGTTACAATCCCATTTTAAACAAAATTTGAATCTAACAATACCGACACGGATTTTCAAAATAAATATTTCATAAATTTTTTTATCTTCGATTTAAACCAGATATCGCAAAAAGATTGCCATAATAACTCAAACTCTCTCTTCTCTCTCCTCTCCTAAACTTTCAGCCGCTGTTGAGTTTTTGTTGGCCAGCGTCAGGTGGTTTTCAATCCCCGACGCTGTGTCCCTTTTAATTGCTTTCTTCTTTCTTCTGCTTCCTTTCAACCGTTCTTTCTCTGGCTGGCTCTGTTTTTCCTTCGGGATTTGTAGATCTGAGATTTTTTGGGCAGGTTTGAGTTTTCTTCATCCGTGGATTTGTGCGGTTCGAAGATACTCAGTATATTTGGCGGTTATATATATGCTCTTTTGGTGGTTCATTTGGAGCTATTATCAGGCTCGCTAAGTTGTTTCTAGTTGTTTGTGTGGAGTCTCTGATCTGCTGTTTGTCCTTGTTCTTTCTGGCTTTCGTCTTGTCTCTGCTGCATTTTTCGATAGCTCAATACATCTAGTTGCAGAACAAAGTTGTCTCGATGTATGGTTTTTTCTCCTTGGTTCTGAAGAAGATTCTGGTTCTCTTTCGGTTGATGGAGTGTTTGAGTTTCATGTCCATGTGGTTTTTCATGTCAGGGAGATATTGGTATGAGCATTATATTTGGCTTTCTCTTCGTTCTTCTTGCCAGCTAGATGGTCATTTCTTAAGCTTATTCGCTAGGTTATTTGGCTTCGTTTTAGTGTTGTGTTGCGCAACTTTCAGATTTGTTGATTCAGCCTGTTTAAGTTTGGTTTTAAGTTTAGTTTGTTCTTGTAGTTTTCCTGATCTTGGGGCTCTGTCTCCGGAGGTTTATGTCCTGCCGGCTCTGTATCCTACCAATACATCATGTATTCTACATTGTGATGAATGAAAAAAGACTAGATGGAAAAAAAAAACAAGAGATCGCCAATTTTTATTTTTGAAGGTTTTCTCCGAGAATCTGGAATGCACTAGATTTTGGATTTATCATGAATAGCTTTACAACCCAGTTGATTCAAGCCATTTTGGTCTCACAACATGTGGAGGGAGAGAAACCACAAGAAGCATGAAAATATTCACACATATTCGCAGAAGATCATGTAAACTATCAATTTGTGTGATTTGTGACATCAAAATACAACAGTAAAAGAAATAACATAATAGTTACCGATCACTAAAAAAGTTAGGCTAAATGTCCTTTGAAATCATTCGGTTCTGCGTGTTTCTTCAAAATCTGCTTCCCTTACTAACATTTCCTTGTCGTGAACATTTTTAACCATGATAGGTTGTATATATAAAGCCTTTTTAGTCTTTTTAGTGTTTTTAGAGTCTTTTAGAGTCATTTTCAGGTTTATGTACATATGGAGCTTATTTGGAGATTATGGATCATTGTGGAGTTAAGTAGGAAGTTGTGCTGAAGAATTCAACTCAGAGACAAATTTTAGAGATGGTGTATATCGACACCACCCCTGGTGTCAGTCGATACCAATTCCTGACAGCAATTTCAATACGCGTTTTCCAGACTTTGTAGAATTACAAACAGATCCCTGAAGCTCATAATATTTATAATTAAGTGTCAAATGTATTTTCTACATTTTTAGACTATTTTTACGGGTTTGTAAGGTCATTGTTTAGACCAATCTTTATTCTGAGCTTTATTCTATTTAGAGAGATTTGTAGCAGAGTTTTGGAGAGAAGAATTCAAACTCATTCAGAGAAGATTCAGAACTCATTTTACTCTATATTGATTTCTTTTATGCAATCTATTTTATTCATGATGTTTGTTTCAATCACCATGTCTGAGTAGTTTGCTAGTTATGTTTAGGGTTTCTCATTAGGATATCATGGATTGTTAGGTTGATTGGTTAGTTAAGGATTCTAGAACACTAGTTCTTCATCTAGGTTGTAATTAATGCTTGATCTGAACTGACGAGTTAGTTTATTGATCATAGGTTGATTCTCGCAACGAAAGTTGGTTAATTAGCTAGAAAGAACCTTAGATGAGCAAAATACTTATTTGCAAAGGAATTTTATTTAGAAATTTTGTGAACTTATCGAACATGAGATTATTGCATGTTTATACTTTATAACTCGCAAATAAACTTGGTTTAGGTTTTAGACATTGATAGTTTTCGCAGCGACAGCTGGTTCACTTTATCATTGTGTTTCGAGTTCTATAACATAGCAGAATCCTGATTGACTGATTAACTTGCATTCCTGATTTCCTGAGAATTCCCAGAGAGTGATGTTTGTCCCATCTGATTTACAACCGATTTTACTGCACTATTTTCATTACATTTATTCTCGTCTAACTTAATTCAAAAACCAATAATCTATTGTGTGATCTTGAGCCTCTGTGGAATTCGGCCCCTAAGTACTGCAATCGATCTCTTAATTTGGAGAGTAGCTCTATGGTATATTTGAGCATATCAAATTTTGTCGCCGTTGCCGGGGACTCATTGAATTCGCCATTAGATTAGGAATATAATTTATTATAAACATTTTATTTCTTGTTTATTTACATATGTTCTTTCTCTTTTCTAGTGTTTCAGGTGTATGCATACCCGCAATACCTGAAGCAACAAAGAAACTCAGCTTTTGAATCTACGAATCAGGAGTTGAAAGAGTTAGAAGTTACGAACGAACCTTAAGGCAAAGAGATCAGCGGACATGATTATGAGAGTTATCATCCGACCTAATGCTGACGGAGTCTTACGAGACCAAGAGGGTCATGCCTACAATGAAAACGATGACCGAATTGATGATCAGAGAAATGTCGTCCAGGAAGTCGCTGCTGCAGAGGACAGAAACGCCTAGCATGCTTAAGCCGCTGCGAACCCTGCTAGAGGGAGGACTCTTGCTGATTTCAACAGGCCTGATATATTCTATGAAAACAGGTCTGCAATCCGTCCTCCTCCCTTCCAAAGGAACGACTTTGAGCTGAAGCCTATTTACTTCACTCTTGTGGGTCAGCTCCCTTTCTATGGCCTAGCTGATGAACATCCCATGGACCATATTGAGAATTTTGAGGACTTGGTGAGAAGTATTAAGCTTAATGGAGTCTTTGAGGATTGTCTGCTGTGCAAGCTTTTCCCATATTCTCTTGCTGCAGATGCAGCTTACTTTCTGAACAGTAAGCAACCAGGTTCTCTAACCACCTGGTATGATACCAAGAATGCCTTCCTCAACAACTTCTTTGATGAAGTAAGGTCTGAAGAGCTGAGAGCAAAAATCTCTGGATTTTTTCAATGAACTACTGAAGCATTGGAAGCTTCTTGGTTGAGGTTTAGATGATATCAGAGGGACTGTCCCCACCATGGGTTCAGTGATGTTCAACTGCTGGAATTTTTTTCCAAAGGAATTGACTGGAGATATCAGATGGCTTTGGAAGCTGCAAGTGAAGGAAACTTCAATATATACTAGGAGTCCATCAGAAGCTAAAAGCTCATTCACAACTTGGTCTCTAGCAACAGTACCAAGAATGCAGATTTTGAGAGGAAGAAAGCAGCTGAAAGCATAGATGAAGGTCAAATTGCAGAGGTGAAAGCCAAATTAGATTCTTTCCACAATATCCTTGTGGGTAAGAAGCAAGTTCAAATTGCTGCAGAAGTTGAAACCTTTGAGTCAAAGGAAGAGGATGTAAATTTCATCAATGAAGCTGGGTTTCATGGACAGAAGTTTGGAAATCAGCAAGGTTATGGGTCTACTTACCAGAGACCTTTTCAGAGCAATAGTTTCACAAGAACATATGGTTCTTCATCCTACCAAAAACCTCCTGAGAAGAATAACAAGATGGAGTCAATGCTAGAGCACGTTTTAGAAGGTCAGACAAAGATGACTGTGAACTTCATTGGGAGGATGGATGCTTTGTATACTGATCTGAATGGGAAAATTGAGTCTTTGGGTGCTCATGTTAAGAAGCTTGATATTCAGGTTGCTCAAACTGTTGATTCCATAAAAAGACAAGAAAGATTTCTTCCTGGAAAAACAGATACCAACCCAAGGCATCATGTTAATGCCAACATGGTGAGAAGTGAAGAAAATTTCATAGAGTCTTCAGAGTTTGGTGAAGAATTTGGAGCCACAGATTTAATGTCGTTTGACACCTAGGAGGAGTGTCAGTCGACACCATGAAAAGATTACGATTTCTCAGGTTCCGACAGAAAAATATCGACGCACTTAGAAAAATTTTTTGGGTGTCGCTCGACACCAGATGGTGGTGTCGATTGACACCCGACCTGTATATTTCAATTGTCGTTAGAAGAGCATGCAGATCATCCCAAAATCCCATCACTCATTGAAGAGAGGGTCTACAAGCCTAAGATACCCTACTCGAAACCAAACTGTGTAAATGAGAGGCGGAAGAGACCAGATGCAAGACAATAATGGATAAAGTGTTGATTGAGAAACCATTTGTTGATGAAGTCAAGCTTTCACCTCCGATTAAGAGGTATGTTAAAAGGATGGTTTTGAATGGTGTAAGTCCTGAGGAAGCAGCTTTTCTCACAAAGGACATTAGTGCAATCGTCTTGAAAAAAAACAGTATCAAGGAAATAGAGGAAGGTGAGAGTCTTTGAACAGGTCAGTGCTATGATTCAGAGTAGGATTCCAGAAAAGTTACCTGACCCAATGAGTTTTTTGTTAGACTGCTCCATCTCAACAGGAGGTTTCCTCACTCTTTGTGTGACCTTGGTTTAAGCATTAACCTGATGCTTTATTCTGTTGCTGTGAGACTTGGGTTGACTGATTTCAAACCTACAAGGATTCATCTTATCCATGCTGATCATTCCTAGAGGATTCTAGAAGGTGTCTTAGAGGATGTTCCACTTCAGATTGCAGGTTGTATTATCCCCACAGACTTTGTGGTTTTGGAATATGGTGAAGAACCTTAGGATCCTCTTCTTATAAGAAGATTTTTCTTAGCTACATCATGCGCTATTATTGATGTCAAAGAAGGGCAGATAGACCTTGATTTGGGTGATAAGATCATGAACTTTGACATTGATAGCCTGAGGAGAAAACCTACCATTGATGGTCAAACCTTTTCTGTAAAGGTTGCCATGGATGAGCCAAATGACATTACTACTGGGTATGTCAAGAAGCTGGAGGTTTCTGAGAAAGTGAACAAGTTGTTTGTTCAAAAGGAATTGGTTGATACTTCTAAGAAAACTGCTGAGTTTGAGGGTTGGAGTGGAGATCATCTCTTCATGACTAGACTCGAAGATAAGGATCCAGTGAAAGAAAATTTGATGGAGGATGATATTTTTGTGATGGAGACAAGGATTGCAGAGCTGAATTGCAGAAAAATTGCAGAAATCTGAGCTTCATGTATGGTGTCGGTCGACATCCTCCACATACCAACCCAAAAACGACTAAAGAACACAGTTTTCAGGGGGTTTCTAGTGCTGCAAGTCCATCAATTGTTGCTAAACAGAAAACTACACATCTTACACTCCATACACCTAGGAGAAAGCAAAGGTATGCACTTCATGTTCCTAATTCTAAACCACCTGATATCATCAATAATACACTTCCATCTGTTTCACACTTATGCAAGCCACAAGATTCTCGTAGAGAGATTGGTATTTCTTTCGATGAGTTTCTAGGAAACAGAAGTGTCCCACCCACACATAAGTCTCACCCTACTGTTGTTCCTCACTTCCTTGGTCGATCTCATGCACCTACTGCTTGTACACCACCTTGGATGATGAGATGTTATTTCCAAAGGCATTCACTGCCACTCTCTGATCCACCAGATGCCTAAGCTCAACATAGTCAAGTTAATGACTGAAACCAAGCGCTTAGTGGGAGGCAACCAACATTTAGATAGGATTTTATTTGAATTTCGTTTGGTTTTTGCTAATTTTTAGTTTTTTTTTCTTGTGTAAAAAAAAAAGAAAAAAGTGTCGATCGACACTCACCACCAGTGTCGCCCGACACCACCCGAGCAGGAACATATTTTAAAATTTTCTTGTTCATTTGCTTTTACTTTGGTTTCTTTCCAATCATATGGCTTGATAACACTGGGGACAGTGTTACTTAAGTCTGGGAGAGAAAAATACTAATGTATTTTACTTTGTTTTGTTTTGGAGTCAAGTTGCGTCAAAAATTGTTTTATTGAGTCAAAATTTAGTTGGGAATTATGAGCTTTTCTTGGAACAAACTGTTTTAGCCTACCACTTTAGTGACCATTCTACCAGCAGATTCTACCAAAAGAAAATTCCGAAGGTAAATTGATCTTCTATTATCCCCATACTGTTTGAGTGTTTAGATGATTCGACGCTGGCCTACTCATAATGAACTTAATTTTCTCATCTTGGGGCTTGGTATACTTTGACTCGGATTCCTTGTTCAGGTCTGATATGATTAGTCTGTGATTGTGGTTTCCCTCTCTCTTCCCTTCAGCGTCTCTAAAAAAATAGAAAAATGAATGAAAAAGAGATATAGCTTTGAAAAGAAAGGAATTGAGAAGCTGAATCATGAACACTTGTTAAAAAAAAAAGAACAATTAGTCGATAAAAAAAAATGATACTCTAGTAAGGAAAAATCAACTTATTGGAAGAGAGAAAAGAGGAAGAAAGGAAACTACAAGTAGGCTCTCCACAAAATCAGTACTTGGGTAAGAAATAGTCCATGTGTCCTTTGATCGATATCTCCTCGATGAGACTGCACTTAAAACTTACATAAGGTCAGCAATAGGGAATTTAGATTACTCTTATGGGTTATGGTTTGGAATCTGGATGGTTTGTAAATCTGCGAAAAATTACCAGAGTTCTTAACTTAAGTTGGTACTGTTTGATGTGGCTTACAAAGGTGTTGGTATATTCAGTGTTCTAAAGGATAAGTGATTTCCTATGTTTTCAAACTTCTTTCACAGGTCTAATCTTCTATTTTGTTTGAGGGCAAGCTAAAGCTAAGTCTGGGGGAGTTGATATATCATGGTTTTTAGTGTTTTTAGCCATAATATATGTTGTATATATAAAGTCTATTTAGTGTTTTTGGAGTCTTTTGGAGTCATTTGCAGGTTTAGGTATGTTTGGAGTTTATTTGGAGATTATGGATCATTGTGGAGTAAAGTAAAAAGTTGTGCTGAAGAATTCAACTCGGAGGCAAATTTTAGAGATAGTGTCGGTCGACACCAATTTCTGACAGCAATTTCAATACGCGTTTTCCAGGCTTTGCAGAGTTGAAAACATATCCCTGAAGCTCCTAATATTTACAATTAAGTGCCAAACGTGTTTTCCATATTTTTAGACTATTTTAATGGGGAGGTCAGTGTTTAGACGAATCTTTATTGTAAGCTTTATTCTATTTAGAGAGATTTGTAGCAGAGTTTTGGAAAGAAGAATTCAAACTCTTTCAGAGAAGATTCAGAACTCATATTACTCTATATTGATTTATTTTATGCAATCTATTTTATTCATGATGTATGTTTCAATCACCATGTCTGAGTAGTTTGCTAATTAGGTTTAGGGTTTCTCATTAGGGATTTCATGCCTTGTTAGGTTGATTGGTTAGTTAAGGATTCTGGAACACTAGTTCTTCATCTAAGTTGTAATTAATGCTTGATCTGAACTGACGAGTTAGATTATTGATCATAGGTTGATTCTCGCAGCGAAAGTTGGTTAATTAGCTAGAAAGAACCTTAGATGAGCAAAATTCCTATCTGCAAAAGAATTTGATTTAGGAATTTTGTGAACTTATCGAACCTGAGATTATAGTATGTTTATATTTTAGAACTCGCAAAGAAATTTGGTTTTCTAGGTTTTAGACATAGATAATTTTCGCAGCGACAATTGTCTGGTTCACTTTATCATTGTGTTTCGAGTTCTAGAACATAGCAGAATCATGATTGACTGATTAGCTTGCATTCCTGATTTCCTGATAATTTTTTGAATGTGACGTTTCTCCCATCTGATTTACAACCGATTTTACTGCACGGTTTTCATTACATTTATTCTTGTTTAGCTTAATTCGAAAACCGATAATCTATTGTGTGATCTTGAGTCTCTGTGGAATTCGACCCTTAAGTACTGCAATTGATATCTTAATTTGGAGAGTAGCTCTAGGGTATATTTGAGCATATCAAATGTATAGTGTGAAGACTGTCAAAGAATTTTAGGGTTGGAAATGTTTTTCTGGTACACACTCTACAAATCAACATCTGAAACGTATCAGCTACAAAAAGAAACTGCACCTCCTTGTATAAACAACCCCCCACAAAGGAGTAATCTTTTTTCACCATACGAAATATATGAACCCTATCCATGTAGTATGGGGTAGGAGAAACACCTCCCTAATACGTTTTTCTAACCACCAGCTGCAAAAAAAATTGACCCCTCCCCGTCTTCGGATTTACACACAAGTACAATTTGTTTATCCTCTCATTATTCCTTTATGGGCTCCTGAGATGGCGTCTATCCACTTAAGTAAGAAATCCCGAACTTTGCTTCAAATCCAGAAAGGAGTACGATCTATTCATAAGCACAAATTAGCTGGCCGGTTCCCCCTATCATTCCACATCATTGCATCATGGCATAAGCCAATCCCTTTGGGAGAATCACATGAGTTATAATCATTTGAGTATATTAATTACTAATTGTGATACTCGTTTAGAATGAAGTTAACATCATCAATAGTAAGCGACTTACCACCTTTCGAGTAACAATAAGCCGCAAAGCTGGGGGAAATTTTTGAGACTGGTTTTGCATCAGCCCATCCGGATGTTATAGGATGTTAAATGCACCAATCCAGTGCACTGATTCAGACTAAAAATAGCCTGAATTTGTAGTTTCTAATAACATTTTGGAGGCTATTTGATATTAATCAATCCAGTGTAAGAAAAATTGATTTCTAGTTTTGGTATTTGACTTTGAAATAAGGTTTATCTTATGTAAATATATGCTTACAAGTGTGGGTTGTAAAATATTTATTAGTTTTAAGCTTTTAGCCTTTTTTTTCATTTTTATTAAATAGGATGTTATTGATGACTGTAAGGTAATACATAAAACAAGTCGTTGGGTGCTCAAAAACAGAGCACCATAACGATGAGGAAAATATTTTCAATATTTATGCGATTCTTTTGTGACCCGAGATCATATTGGTCTTACGTAGTGTAATTCAATTAAACCTTTTGCCTTCAACATTCACAAACCCCAAAACTTCAACTGTGAAAGGGTGCTAAATTAGATACGAATATATTATTATTTTCTGGATCAAGTTTTTCATATCCAATTTTTTTTCATATCCAATTCGCAATGGATACATAGTGAAAAGATTTTTAGCAAGTGAATCAATTATTATTTTTGAAATCAAAATTTTCATATCGATTTCTCAATTGGTAATGCAAATCCACATGAACAAAGACTCATAAATTCAGAATCCAATATAACAAATGGACAACGTTAAACATGGTTTCAAGTTATAGAAACAAGAAAAGAAAAAGAGGTCGAGAAAAAAGGATTGACAATTATTCACATATGTACACTTTTACTATATTTTTCAAACTCATTTTCTATCTAAAATTGTATTTCAATTGTACTGAATGTTTATCACGACTTCTTTTAGTTTCACTTTGCTTTTTTGTTTTGCTCAATACAAACTCTTACGTATTTGTCTTGAAACCATTTTTTTTACTCTTTTTTTTTAATTTGCCAAGACGATTTCGATCCCTTAACTACTCTCGTTTACAAATTTTGACAAGATTCTGTATTACGATTATGTTGTACTCTATTGTTTCTTATAAATCGACTAAATGGAGATTTATCATAATCTTTCACGAGGCGCATATATAAAGCCCCAACGCCCCTACCGGTGAGTCACTCATCCCTCTATCGGGTTCGTGGATCTCACCCCTGTCCGACGGTCGGAACGTTATCAAGGAACCTCGAAAGTCATGATATATTATCCCTGCAATCACCACATGACCGTTTCCCGTGCGTTTTTCCTAACTCACACGATACCGCGAATGACTTCCCGGTAGGTCACTCATCCTTCCACTGCTCCAGCTCAAGCACGCTTAACTCTGGAGCTCTTTCTGGAAGGTTAAGCGAAAATGTAAGTACACTTTGGTGACATAGGTAGCCAAATCAATTATTTTAATCTCTCCCACATATATTTCCATATATACCAGAAATCGAGATGTTGTAGCATAGTTGTGTGATTGTTAAAATATTTGTTATAAAAATTAGAGAGAAAAAAGAGTGTGTCATCTTGTAAAATAACACTGGAGTATGTTGATGTACGAGTTTTAAACCCTAATTCCTACTGCAAGTGCACAGCAAATCGGAGTAGTATTTAGGGATCGATCTCACGAAGACCAAGTTCACACTATGGATTAATAAGCTAAATTCAAGAGCTAAGAGATTCAATAATGGGGTGGTTGAAATCGTGACTAACAAGTTATGCAAATAAATCGGTTCTAACAAATATAGAGCAAGCGTTAGGTCAAGGCAATTCGCAGGAGATTCAGAGCAAGGTCAAACAACTATTCAGGATTAATATTAAGAACAAGTCCAGAACTCAAAATTCGAAGATAATATTAATTCACTCTCGTGATACTAACAACTTTATCTAGCAACCTAAAAATCCTAACTCTCGTTGGCATCAGAATCGCAGATAAGCATTAATGATCAGGTTTGATTTGTTCACAATTCTCCAATACATCTACTCTCGCAGGTAATGAATAAATTGCTCATCTAGATCTCTTCTAGCAACCTAGAAACTCTCGCTGTCTAGATAAACCTAGGATCATAAAAAGATTGGCCAAATCGATCTAAGCACTAAGAACAACCTAGATGAGGACTACCGATTTTGATTACCTATTTGTGTTCAACCCTAGCTCATGAATTCCTTTGAAAACCTTAACCTAACTAATAGATCTACTCAGGCATAATCAAAGATGAAAGAAATAAAACAAATGAATAAATAGAATGCATCAAATCGATATTAAAAATAAGAAGTACTAGGGTTCAGAAATCTTCTCCAAATTGTAGCTTGAGATCTTCTCCCTTACAAAATAATTCCAAAAGCTAGAAGGTAAATTAGAAAAAGATCAGATCCTAAAACCTAAAACTAGGGAGAGTATTTATATTAGGTGTCATAGGCGGCTGGAAGGAGGCTGGGCTTTTTAAAAGTCGGCGGCCATCATTAGGGTAAAACCCTTTTTTTTGTTCACTTCCGCGGCGAGCAGGTGCTCACTTAGTGGCCGAAATCCGCGAGCATGTGCTCATCGATTGGAGTTGGTGATTCTTTATAAGATTTTCCTTCTTTTCTTCAAATTTGATTCTTTTCTGTTCCAAGGGTTCCAAATGCTCCAAACTCGAATTTCAGCTCCAAAGCTACCTAAAACTCCTAATACACACTCAAAAACTCTAGAAAATAATTAGATAAAAGGGGTTAGAAAGGGTGAAAATCCCAACATATCAATTCCCCCAGACTTAGATTTTTGTTTGTCCTCAAACAAAACCAAAATCAGGACATAGGAAAATCGGTGAGGAATCACAAAATCTCAGAAACCAAGAGTAGACCAATTTCATCAGACCACATACCTTAGAATAAGAGACACATTGCCTTACCGAAAACCTCATCAACAAAGTTCACCAACCTCAAACCATATGGCTTACAATCCCAGAAAAATCTAAGTTCAAGACAATAGACTCTCTACATTCAATTAGAGGTGGCGTGAGCTTCTTGCTAAAGACACTGGCTAAGAAAAACGAGGCTCGGTAAAAATCAGGCTTATAATTAATGGTGGAGCTTAAGAGTGTTTAGGGTTACCGTGTTTCCAGAGAGTGCAGGATATCGCACAAAAAGGCAAGGGAGAATGGACTCATTGATGTCCACAACCTCTAATTCACTCTCTTCCTCAAATCGATTCTCATTCCTCTTTTTCTTTCCTTGTTTTCTTGCGAACTACTCATGCTTCGGGACACACATCTTGAGTTACTAACTCGCCACCCCATATCCTTGAGCTACTAGCTCGGTTTTTCTCCCTTTTTTTTTTTTTCGTTTCGTTTTTTTTTTCGTTTCGTTTTTTTTTTTTGAGTTACCTTACGGATAGAGGGACTTTACTTGTGCGTGTGTCCTTTGGCTAAAGTGATCCTTTTTTCGTCTTCATACTCCAGCAGGTCGTTTTTGGCTTGTTTCTTTTCTGGACATCGCCGAGCAAGTGCTCTGTATCAGCGAACATAGTGAGTATGTGCTTTTGAACTTTTTCTACCTTTCTTCTGACATCTTCTTCAGCGAGAGTGAATCAGAAGCTGCGTCAGTCCTTTTCTCCCCAACCTTTTTGCACATATCTGCATAGATGGGAAATGAAAATACGAGTGCATGTGGTATAAATAGATGGTTAGGGTCAGGGTGAGGTACTAACTGGAAGCTAGCTATTCAGGATCAGCAAGAGTGGCAAAAGGGATAAGAAGTCCTGAATATATGATGTAACACGTTTTCTAATCCTAGTGCCAATGAAAAGAAAAATTAAAAGTCCAGATTACGTTCATATAAAATAGAGTCTAAAGCCTATCCGATAAACCTTAAAGGGATTGAAGTTTTCTGGCCTGAGGAAGGATCCGAATATGAGAAGGCGTCGGCTCGTCTCTGTATTCTAAATTCTGCAGCAATGTTCACTAGAAAAGAGGTCATACTCACAAATGGTTAAAACTCATCACAGATTTTGGTCATAATCTCCAGAAGTTGTGATTTGACCCTTATAACAGACTGACTCAAAATAAAGAGAATAACAAGAAACAAAGTGCAGACTCGATAATGACCTCCCCCAGACTTACTTCACACCGTCCCAGTGTGAAAATAAACTTGAGGAGCAAGCAAAAGAAAGCAAAGAAAACAAAGAAAGCAAAAAGGAAAAACGGAAAAGACAAAGAGATAGAGATGGGTACGGGTCTTCAATCGACAGGTGGGTCCTCGGGGCTCTCGCTCCTGGCTCTGCCGGTACGTCTACGGCATCTCGGGTGTCGCTCTGAGGGGCTCGTCGCGACAGCGGCAGAATTGTGGCAACAGCCACTGGAAAGGCGCTCTAAGATCCGCTGCATGAGGCTGTTGTTCTTCCTCTGCGAGGCTACCATCCAACGCCGGTATTCGGCGGTATCTGCCTCGTCGGAGATGGGGGAGAGGTCGTACTCGCCGGTGGCAGCTGAGGTAGAGGGGCGACGAGACTGTGGGGTGATGTGGAGAAAATCGTCCTCCAGATGAGGCATAGGGCCGTGAGAAGAGCTGGCAAAGTCCTTGTCGGAGATGGAGCGGCGCGTGCCATCATCCAAGAGAAGTACGGAGTGGATGAAGCGCATATCCTCGATAGAGAAAAGCTGTGTCTTCGCTGGATCCGGGAGGTAAATGTGTTGCGGCTGTCCGTTAAAACTCATGTACCGATAGAGATGCTGATCGGAGCTGGAGGGGAAGAGGATACGAGAGTGGAGCAGGTGCTTAATGTCCATGCGCTCGCCCTTCTCGTCAAAGCTGAAGTGGTGGAGTTGGACATGGGCGATCTCGAAAAGGCCGGTCAGGAGGCTGCCAATCCGCTCCGTTTGCTTTGTCTTGCGGTCCTTGATGCTGCATACGAGCTCGGCGAAGTGCATACCGAGGTTGGAGCGGTAAGTCTCCGGGGGTGGTGCTCCAAGGGAAAGGGCATTCACTCCATAAGGTCCGACAATAACGTCACTGCAACCAAGATACAGCAGGATCATCTCTTCCGTATGTACCTTGTTTCCGGCTGGGCGGTTAAACACCATATTGCTGAAGATCTGGCCGCAGATGCGGAGAGCCGGATGCCGGATGCTGGACTGAGCGGCGGAGTTGGAGGAATATTTGCCACGAGCGATCGCCTCCCAGAAGGTGTGTGCTTCCTTGAACCGCGTGGGGAAGTCGAGGCGCTCCACTTCGTGCCTGAAACCGTACATGGTGGTGAAGTTCACCATGGGGATGTCAAAGCGTCGTCCGCCGGCTTTGAACATGAATGTGGCGCCAGCTAGAGTCCGGTTCTCGGGATCTCGGTGAATGATCCGTGCTGAAGCGAGACACTGACGGACAAGTTCCGGATAAAGGATCGACTCTTTAAAAGAGAATGCAAGGCATTGGGCGTTGGAGAGTATTTTGGTGACGGAATCATGCAGTCCAAGCATCTTTAATGTCTCACGGCAAACAAAGCGAGTCGGTGCAAGAGTGAGCTTCAACATCTGATTGTAGTATGATGCGTCCCGTTGATCCCACACTTCGTCGGATTGAAGAGGCAAATTGTCGTCCGGCAGGGCAAACAGCGTGTTTTCTGGACGAGGCCACGGGTACAGCCACGGTGAGGGGACTGATTCCTTGCTTTTGCGACTTTGTTTTGGAGCCATTAGTACCTGCGCAAAGCGAAAAGAACGAGCATGAGCTCATGGGAGATAAATCGTAAATCGCAGAAATAAAACCATCAACCAAGCAATCCACATTCAGCAAATTCCTATTCAAGATGTAACCATGTATGAACAAACCGAGAAGGCTAGTATGAACCCTAAATCGATATCAGTTTCTAAACCGCCATTTGGCCTATCAAAGCTTTTTGAGGTTTTGCATGTGAGGTCTAAGGTGCGAAATCGTAGCCAGTCATGCTAAATCATTGTAAGGAGACAGAGATAGTGTCGAATCTAAGTCAGATTACACAAGAGAGAGGGAGATTTCTAGACTTCCCTTAACCAAGGCAGACTGAAAAATCGAGTTTTGAAGACGTACCTTGCTCGGTTGAGGAAAGCAATGGAACATTCGAAAAGAGGGCGAGAAGGCGTATGAATTCGACCCAAAAACGGTTAAATCCGTGAAGAATTGAAAAATCTGGTTTTTGGGGGATTTTTGAAATCGGCGAGAGAGAAAGAAGAAGAAGAAGTCGGGGGAGGAGAAGAAGAAAAGGGAAAAAGAAGAAAGAGAAGATAGGAAAAATAGGAAAAAGGAATATATATATATATATATATTTTTTTAGAAAAACACGGGATTAAAAACCGTTTTGAAATTGCGGAGAACTTACCTGGTCGAGCAGGTGCTCGGAGCTCTCCTTGGATCGAGCAGGTGCTCGTATCAGACTGCGGATTTCCAAATTTTTTTTTTTTCCTTTTATCTGAGACAAAGAAAAACAAAACCAAAAATTAATAGAAAAGAAAAATAAATAATTATACTTACTAGTGGGTTGCCTCCCACTCAGCGCTTGGTTTAAGTCGTTAGCTTGACTTGGTGAGCTGATCAGGCTTGTGGAGGTTCAGGGGAAAATTTTCCCCTTCCTCGAGTTGTGTGTCGGCAAGATATGACTTCAATCGCTGCCCGTTAACCACGAACTCCTCGCCTTTGTTGTTGATCAAAACAATTGCTCCATATGGCTGTATTTTTTTAATGGTGAACGGTCCAGACCACCTTGAGCGTAGCTTCCCAGGAAACAGCTTCAACCGAGAGTTGAAAAGCAGAACTTGGTCGTTTGGGGCGAAGTTGCGAGCCAGGATGCGCTTGTCGTGATATGCCTTAGTCCGCTCCTTATAGATTTTGGAGTTCTCATAGGCGAGAAGGACAGCGCTGCACTCTTTTGAAACTGTCATTACCTTCTCTTCCTCCACGATTTTTCCAGAAACTAGGGTCTTCATGTACCGTTTGAGAGCTGGTATCATTTGAACTGAATCAGTGAGAGGCAGCTTCACGGTAAGATCCTTAAGCATCTCTCTACACTTAGCATCTTCCAAGTCCTTGCGAGACTTCTTGGGTGGTACAGGGTAAGGAACCTTAGGCTTGTAAACCCTTTCTGGAATTGCCGTGGTTTTTGAGGTAAGTGGTGTGGATCGACCGAGCACCTGCTCGGATGAGCCGCCAGGGTGCTCGGTTGAATCGTCCTCTAAAATGTCGAATGGTGAAGGTGTTGATTCAGCTTGCGTCGAGTGATTGCTTGATTCACCGGTTTCGTATGTGCCTTGACCCGATCCGAGCAGGTGCTCGTTGCACGGGTGCACGTAGTTTGTTTCTCCTATTTTGCTTTTGTCCGTCCGCGAGGTTGATCTGTCCTGGAGTGTCTTCCCACTTCTCAGCTCAATGGCGTTGACAAACTCCTTCCTAGGCGCCTCAACTTTTCCAGGCAGAGTTCCTGGTGCCCTTTTTATGGACTCGGCGGTCTAAGCAATCTGAACATCCAGTTGCTTCATATGCGTCCACACAGCTTCGTACTTCCCACTGAGATCCACGTACATGGTGTCAACCTTAGCATTAATCTCAGCTGCGGCTTTCTGTTGTCCAGCTAGAAGTTGTTGCATCATGTTTTTCAGCTCATCTTGAGATCCTGATGCTGGAGAAGGAGGCCGCGGATTCTGAAATTGCGGAGGCTGTGGGTTCTGAAATTGCTGGGGCTGCGGATTGTTGTATGGCTGCCTAGGTTGATTTCCTCCTTGAAATCGGTTCTGGTTAGGGATGAAAGGCCGGTTCTGGCTCTGATAGTTGCTGGAGTAGCCTCTCTGAAAACCCATTTGAGGTTGAGTTCCTTGCTTGGGGTAGATCTGATCCTGAGGGTTTTGCACATTGGTACTTCTGTAGGAAACGTTAGGGTGAGTGTTGAAACCTAGGTTATTGAAACCGCGGTTCTGCCCGAACCCTTGTCCATTGACGTAGTTGACCTCCATCTGGTCATCACCTGTTTCCTCTCCAAAGACATGGGCGATGGGCTCTTCTCCATTCTCATCCACGAAGTGGACCGACTTCTGGTTTCCCTTTAGCAGAAGGTTAACCTTGGCTGTGAGTTCATCGATTTTCTTTGACTCCACGCTATTTACCTTCTTTCTGTCCTACTCCGGAGACTTGTTGCTGGAGCTTGCGGCAAGGTTCTCAATCAACTCCAAAGCTCCCTCTTTTGATTTTGTGTAGAAGTCGCCGTTACTGGCTGCATTCAAAGCATTTCTGTAATCCCATTCCACTCCATCATAGAAGATGCTGAGCAGCTGCTCGTCGCTAAAGCCGTGGTGAGGGCACTCACGCTTATACTCCTTAAAACGCTCCCACGCTTCATTGAAAGTCTCTCCGGGAAGTTGTTCAAACGTGGATATCTTGCTTCTTAAGGCCGCGGTTTTTGACTTTGTGTAAAACTTATCCAAGAAAGCCGATCTTGCATCAGCCCAAGTCGCTAGAGAGCCTGGTCGTAGAGACTTCAACCACCGTGAAGCTTTTCCCGCAAGAGAAAAGGGAAAAAGCTTGCACTTCAAGAAATCTGGAGACACACCATTGGAGCCGGTTGTGCTACAGATTTCCTCGAAGTTCTCAATGTGATCCATCGGAATTTCAGCAGGTAGGCCATGGAAGAGATGCTGCTTGACGAGCGCAATCACCTGAGGCTTGATCTCATAATCTTGCCTCTGGATAGTCGGAATGACGATAGCAGATCTATCCTGGTAGTAGGCGTGTGCCGCATCCTTGTCTCCGAAAGCTGGCTGTTGAACGAGCTGCCTCTCTTGCTGTAAGCGCAGCTGCTCCATGGCCGTTTGAAGTTGTTGCAGCTGGGCTGCAATGGCTGGTTGATCGCCCATCTCGGCAAAGGTGGTGTCAGATGTTTCTGGTTCCGGAATAGGTGCGTTGCGTCTCTGCCTGTTCTCTCGTTCCCTTCTTGCTAGTTCGTCGTTAGATAAACTGACAAGATCCTCGTTATTCTGACTCCTTGTGCTCCTGGTCATACACCTGAAACGCAAAGAAGAAGAACAAACAGAAAACGAGTTTAGTAGTGTTCTTAGTCTAATGACCCAGCCGTAAACCAAAGGTGAATTTTTGGTCCCCGGCAACGGCGCTAAAAACTTGATGTACGAGTTTTAAACCCTAATTCCTACTGCAAGTGCACAGCAAACCGGAGTAGTATTTAGGGATCGATCCCACGAAGACCAAGTTCATACTATGGATTAATAAGCTAAATTCAAGAGCTAAGAGATTCAATAATGGGGTGGTTGAAATCGTGACTAACAAGTTATGCAAATAAATCGGTTCTAACAAATATAGAGTAAGCGTTAGGTCAAGGCAATTCGCAGGAGATTCAGAGCAAGGTCAAACAACTATTCAGGATTAATATTAAGAACAAGTCCAGAACTCAAAATTCGAAGATAATATTAATTCACTCTCGTGATACTAACAACTTTATCTAGCAACCTAAAAATCCTAACTCTCGTTGGCATCAGAATCGCAGATAAGCATTAATGATCAGGTTTGATTTGTTCACAATTCTCCAATACATCTACTCTCGCAGGTAATGAATAAATTGCTCATCTAGATCTCTTCTAGCAACCTAGCAACTCTCGCTGTCTAGATAAACCTAGGATCATAAAAAGATTGGCCAAATCGATCTAAGCACTAAGAACACCTAGATGAGGACTACCGATTTTGATTACCTATTTGTGTTCAACCCTAGCTCATGATTCCTTTGAAAACCTTAACCTAACTAATAGATCTACTCAGGCATAATCAAAGATGAAAGAAATAAAACAAATGAATAAATAGAATGCATCAAATCGATATTAAAAATAAGAAGTACTAGGGTTCAGAAATCTTCTCCAAATTGTAGCTTGAGATCTTCTTCCTTACAAAATAATTCCAAAAGCTAGAAGGTAAATTAGAAAAATATCAGATCCTAAAACCTAAAACTAGGGAGAGTATTTATATTAGGTGTCATAGGCGGCTGGAAGGAGGCTGGGCTTTTTAAAAGTCGGCGGCATTCATTAGGGTAAAACCCTCCTTTTTATTCACTTCCGCGGCGAGCAGGTGCTCACTTAGTGGCCGAAATCCGCGAGCATGTGCTCATCGATTGGAGTTGGTGATTCTTCATAAGATTTTCCTTATTTTCTTCAAATTTGATTCTTTTCTGTTCCAAGGGTTCTAAATGCTCCAAACTCCAATTTCAGCTCCAAAGCTACCTAAAACTCCTAATACACACTCAAAAACTCTAGAAAATAATTAGATAAAAGGGGTTAGAAAGGGTGAGAATCCCAACATATCATATGTACAGGTTGGTGTACTATGAAACGAAATAATGCTTCTTACTATGTTTATAAAACCCTCGCGAAACCATAGTCATCATGAAGAGTGTAATGATAACTACAAACTAAAATCTGTATGGTTGTTTATAGTATGTTTTTGTAGCTGCTATAATAAACTCAAAACTATATTACCAACTGCCAAATGGCAATAAAGATTTAAGCAAATAGATTCATAAGACTTTATTGACATGTATGAGATACCAAATAGAACTTTATTCTTTCTTGAACTTTCATATATTCAAATAATAATACGTTGAAAGTAAATAAAGCAAACGACACATGATCTCGTGATGCGTTAGGTTTCTATATCAACCGACTTCATTCACCATAAGCATGCCCCAGAATAGGATATGATTAAGTATTTATAAGAAAAAGAACTCATTGGCTCTGCCGCCCGGATGAATCCTTACCAATGGTTATACCTTTTCATACTCACTCCGAATTGTTCGTTATTACTTCTTAATATTTTAGTGAAATAACAATATAAGTCAATTGTAAAGAGCTCAAAAAGGTAAATTACATTAATCAGTTTATCACTTATCAAGATAAGAAAAGAAGGCCACACTCCGTTGACACCGCGTTAAAATTTATATAATGAGATAATCATGGCAAGATCTCATTCGTTGTACACAAACTCAAACTTACCCGAAAAATACCGTTAAACAAGTTACAATATGAACATGTAAAAGTGTAGGACAAAGGCTCTTCCATTCCACAACTTCCTTTTGGAAATCTTATTTTAAAATTATTACTCTTTCCAATTTATTTAATCCATTCATTGATAATATGACCCTTTCATTAATATTTTATATCGTCTTAATAGAAATCCAAACCCAAATCCGAATCCGACTCAAAATATCTGAATCCGATCCAAACCGGATTTAAAAGATTCACAACTGGTACTTAGAACCAGGTATTAAGGGGTTGTGGGTAATATCCGAACCGAATCGAAACCCGATCGAGTTTCCCGAAAAATCCGACATTAACTATTTTTACATAGTTTTGTATAGTTTGATTACTTCAAATATTTTGAAATTTCAATTTTATGACTTATTTTTATTGCTATGTTTAAGATGAATGAGTTCATAAATATTTCAATAATGTTTAAGAAAATTTTATTAGTTCTATTGTTTAGTTTTATGTGTTTTTTGTTAATGCATGTTATTTTTAAAACTGTAACTATAAGAAGTGATCCACTATTTAAAGATAATATGTAATTTTAACACTATGAAGATAGAGTTTTATTTACATTAAAATATAATGGAGATTCGAGACAAAACATTATATATTAACGACTTTTTATGAATGTTTGGAAAAGAAATTAGTCGGTCAGTGAACTACTTCTGCAAACTACTTTCTTAATTATGATTTAAAGAACTATAGATATGCGCTTGTATACTATATGTCACAATTATGCTAACGGATAAATTTAAAATGAATCCAAAAAAAACTTTTGAAATACATTTAAAACAGACAGCCTAATATATTAACGTGTTGTGGAAAAATTGACTCATGAATCTAATTGTTTTCTCGAAATAAATGGTCAATCTTCGAAGCAAAATAAAAATGGTTAGATTTCATCATTTTTAACAGGCACAAAAAGACAATTGCATATTTATTTCCTTCTATCTTTTGGTCGGCTAGATTAAGTTGATTCATAATTAGCTTTTGAGCAGATGATAAATAAAGGATATTAAATTTAATAAAAACCACTATAAAAGCGAAGCATTTTATTATTAGTGGATATATTATTTTATTTATCGTTTTGAATTGTGCACAATACTACCTCCATCTGGTTATGCGTGAGTCTACTTAATTAGAGAAAATTGGACATACGTTTTAAACGATAAATGCATTATGACATTCTACATTCAACCACAAACTTTCTACAGAATAACAAAGAAACACGTAAGAAACTTTCATCTCAGTTTCAGATTATGGACCAAAACCTTAACAATACATTTGCCAATTGGATGTGCTTTTGGTAACGTCTTTGATTTTTGTTTTGTTTTTATAACGCCTTTGATGGTTTGGTCAAAGACTCAATTGTGTTACATTTGCTAATTAATGGGTATCAAAATATGATCTGCTGTCTTGTATTTATCCGAAAATGATATATATTCAATAAAGATCCCATGTTAGTCAATCTTCTTAATTTATCAACTAAGAATGCGTGTGTAAGCTTTTTGAATTGTTTTGGTCAACTCTTTTGCTATTGCAGATAAACGTTAATCAAAACACTCGCTTTAGGAAAACTATGGTCCGACGACGAGAATATTTAAACTTTTTTTTATTGAAAGATGAGAATTTTTTTTTAGGAACAACTTCGGAGTAAATCGACTCGACAAGCTAAGCCGGAACATCAACATCGACATGAATAATGCATGAAGGATAAGATCTAGCATTTTTTGCTAACTTATCCGCTCTTGAATTGGTTGATCTTGGAATATGGATAAAAGCGAAGACATCGAAAAACTCCTTTGCCCTTGCAAATTCTTCTAAATGCATTCCAAACGCCGGCGTTAACATTGGTTCAGACACAATCCTCACCAACTCCGAGCAATCTGATGCAAAAGTAACGTCCTTGAATTGTAAGATACTCATACAATCCATTGCCCAAGAGCCTCAAATTCTGCATGTAATGGTGAAAAGCTACACGGGACATTCCGAGCACCCATCATTACTTCGTTCCCAAACTGTTCCGTAATCCAACCTTGTCCAGAATATGTATCACCCGCCTTCTAAGAGCTATCCACAGTGGCAGATCCACTAAGGAGAGTGTGGGGTCACATGATACCCCTTTAATTTGTATAAATACATAAAAGTGCTTGAAAACAATAGAAATTCATTGGCAATATTGGGAAAGACTTGTATATTGAACCCACTAACCAAGGTTCGATTCAGCCCAAAACATTTTTAATGTACTTTTTCATTTTTAGATATATTTTGACACCCTTCAAATTAATTTCTGGATCCGCCACTGGCTATCGACCTGGCAGACTCTACCCGAAATAGGCTGAGTCGGAACAGAGATTGAATATTTAAACTTTAAAAAGAATTAAGTAAATATTCTCAAGGATGCATGGATTATGAAAAAAATTCCCCAAGCCGTGACATACAAAAGTTCAAGCCAGCTCTGACAAGTTACGACCAAAGCTGATTACATATATACTCATCAATATACAGTTTTTTGTTTTCTTAAAGTCTTTTACTTATTCTTTGATAATATTGGTTTTTTCCCATTTATTGTTGAGGATTCAAGAAACTTAGATTTTATGGGTTTTTTAGCTTTAATGAAATTTGTTTCAGATTCATAAAATGTATATTATATACTTTTAACGTAATATTTTAGCCTCACATTCGTATTCATGAACATTGAAGTAAATACTTTATATGGAAAGCCACTATTGAAAAATCATGCATCATATGTGTAAATGTAATTGAAAAGATGTAAAATATATATATACTATATTATGATCCACATAATACATATGTGAAATAGAATATTAAAATTTAAAATTTATAACCTACATAATTATTTTCTGTGTATTTTAGATTTTATTTTCAGATTCACGTTAACTTATCCAAAAAAAAATATGATTGATAAATTTTAATTGAGAAATTTAGATAAGAGATTAAGAAAAAGGAATCCTTCTAAATGAATAACTAGGTTATAAAAATAAATTTAAATATTATACTAAAAATAAATATAATTGATAAATAAAGTAAATACTTAAAGAATCCTTTGAAAAGAATACATATTTGTAAACTTTAAAACTGAAAGAAATATTTTACATTAAAAATTTTTTTATAAAATATAATCATGCACAATAACATACTCCGATGAAATAATTATAATACACTTTTGATTTATGTTAAAAATATTTTTTATATATGTTAAAGTTTAATTAATAGACTTGATACGTACCAAGGTCCAGTTAGTTAGTAACTTTAAAATATCAAAATTTATACAATAATATATTAGGATCTACGTAATACACAGATAAACATAAAATGTTTAGAATCTGAAATTAGTAATTGCATAATTATGACTTGTATGTTTATATGTTTAAATTGAGTACCACGTTAAACTCTTAAAAAATAAAAATATATTTTATAACTCGCAATTGAGAAATCGAGAGAAACAAATAAGAAAATTTGATACCGACTTTGATTACCCAGAAATTACAAAAGCAATTTCTGTAAATGATTTTTTTTAAAAGTTCTTGAATATTATAATAATTTAAAATATATATAACTGATAGATAAAGATGAAAATCTAAATGAATCATATGAAAATATTTTAGATCTATAATGAAAAACCATTTTTACCATAAAACATAAATCTCCTAACACATGATCTATTATGAATTAACTAATATCAATATAATAAAACTCATACGTTATTTCATTATTATTTTTTTGGACAACTACGTTATTTCATTAATTATCATTCAAATTTACATAAAATATCATATTTTATATAATTAAAAAATGTGCGTAAATATTATGATTCTTCTAGATATTTTTATTGAGGTGGATTTGGTGGTGCAAAATTGAGAAAAACATATAATATTTAGCTTTTCGCTTTCATAGATGTCTGAAAAAATGTTGACTAATCCACTGTACAACATAAGCATGTAAAAGTCGTCAAAGACCACACCAATCGTGCAACCTATCTCACATCTATTAGTTTTGGCCTTTTGGGCAATACATTTTCTAGAGAAGAAAGTATTGTACTTCTCAACAACCAATTAAGCCAACATCACATATTGTAAAGAGACCAAGGTGTGGTGATCCGATTTGAGTCGGGACTAGGAACTTGATTACTTGATAAGATTCGATCGAATACTCAAGTTTTCTATTTCAACATTACTTTTTTTATCGAAAGAAAAGGATACATCGAAGATAAGCAATATTTTGAAGAAAAAAAAAAACTATTATCCCCTAACATCATTTTTTTGGGTCCATATTACGTTTACGTACGTCATACATCCCACGTAGAAACGGATCTCATAGGTTTTAAAAATACGTTGTTTCTACATAGACAAAGTCAATTCAAATCTAAAAGCTGAACATTTGGGATGGCCAATCCAAACGGTTTCTACATGTGTCGTTCATTTTATATGCATTTTATTTAGCTTAAATCAAATTGCATTCGAAGAAGAGGTCATAGCAAATAGCTTTCTTGCTTACACGTTGACGAGTCAAAACTGTACGTGCACATCAAAATGGTGGTCCTATTGCACTTGAGATTTCTGGAAGAGGACACGAATGGGTCTAGTGCGTACGTCAATACGTTTTGCAGAAAATCTCATCATGATCATGGTTTCTCGATCCTTTGAGATTGACAACATCTCTCTCAAGTTTTCCATCTTTCATTCTACTTGTCTTTTTCCAAAACATGCAACAATAATTACACAAGCAAAGAAAATATCTCATAATTAAGACTTGTCAAAAAGTTTTAGATATTTGGTCCCAAAACAAATATATTCAATATAACTATCGCTCTTGACAATTGGCACGGAAACAAACAATTTAGAGCACACATTATTTAATCCTTTGACGCTGTCTTTATGTAGACCTACAGAAACAAATGTGGTGAAAACTATAGTAGTAACATCACATGCATGTGTGACGCAAACCTATAGTCAAATAATTGAATGCATCTCCTTCTTTCTTGGGATGGGCCGAGAAATGAGAATCAATGAATCAACGCTACAGGACCTAATAATTGGTGCACAAGAGAACCTTTCATGATGATGATAGACCTAAAACCTACACAAAGTATGGCCCAAGGTTTTCTTAGGCAGATTCCTATCCAAGGTAGAGAACCTTTCGCGGAATTATGGTATAAACAACGAGCTTGAAAACCCTGAAAAATGAAAGATAGTTAGGAACTATAAGTCAATATAAGAGGATTAATATTTTTGTGTATCTTAGACCACCTCCATTGATAGTATCTATCACATGATCTAATTAATAAACAAATGACAAAACAGAGGTGAGAAACGAGTTCTCAAAGGAGACTTTGAAAAAACTTTTTGTCATGTGTCAATTATATTTGGTTATTTTTTTCATTTAATTAAATAATCTAACTACACTAAAAGTATTAAAATTTAATATATAAGATATTTATATGGAGATTTATCTCATGCCAAGTGATCTTACATCAGATAAATTACATTGTCCATTAATTTGGAAGAATAATGTAAAATAAAAAATTCTCCCTTGTCATCTCAATTATGTTAGAAGGACATACACATAAAAAATCGTGAATATGAACGTATAATGTGGAAACTACTATCGCTTAGCTAATTCCATACGTCTAACTAAAAAATCTTTTCTTCTTACAATTTTGCGATCTTCCCATTCATTCCCCCTATGAGCATTTCTCAGAAGAAGGAGAAAAAGACATAGTGGATAGTGATGACATTGACAAAGAAAGAAAAATAGGGTAAATATTATTAAACCATCTATTGGAATAGGCTTTGCTTTGGAATCTATTGGTATGCTATGATATAGAAGAATTTCCATTTTTATAAGAAACAAAATCAGCTAAATCTGATCATAGGTCTGACAAATCTAATGCAAAGACTAGTACACAAAAAAAAAAACAAAAAACAAAAACATTAGGTTCACTATTTGGGATTAAACAAAAAGGTTAGATGTCAGTCACTGAAATCGGAAGTCTGACATAGATAAATTACATAGATAAAAATGATGTTTGCATATGAAGTTAATAAAACAGCTACTTTTGCATGTTAAGTTTCGAAAAATTTCGTTGTTATTAAACAATGGAGGTTGATCATTTCAACCTTGAACCAAACCAAACTAAATTTTCGTTTTTTTTTTTCAAATTGAGTTATCGATAAATTTAGAAAAAGAAAATCTGGCTATCGGGTTGGCCCAGCTCGTTTCGGTTTGCTAATCAGTTAGTTCAGTCTTTTTAAAATAATTTTCTAATTAAATCATACCGAATTGTACCAAATCATAAAAATTTATATCAAATCATACCGACTTATACCAAATCATATCCGAATTTTAAATCGAACTAACCAAAATTACTCGAATTTAGTCAAAGCTATCTGAATTTAACTTGAAAACCAAAATTTCGGTTCAGTTCACTGACAAAATTGAAAAACCTTATTAACCTAATACCGAATCCGAACCTGATTTTTTTTTTTTAACATTGGATTTTTATTGATAATCGGAGGTGAAAAACAAAAGAGACCCAAAATGGGACAGTTTAAAGTAAAAAAAAAAACTAGAGAAAAACCAGAAAAACATAAAAGCCCAGCAGCTTATCTGCAACTACAAGTCGCTTTCTTTGTAATACGAGTGAGAGGGAGATGGTTAATACCCAGGGTCTTCTGTCCAGGGAAACCGTCGTGGGTACTTTCCATTTGGAATCGAGGATTTTTCAACAGCCATTTGCATCAAGTAGTACCAGTTGCCTCAACCAGGAGGGTCCTTGTTTGGCAATATATGACTGGTGAAAGTTGAATTTTGTCACCGATTAAGCAATAAGCGTAGCGATCCGGTTGGCGTTGGGCGAAGACTGATCAAGAGACCAGCATGACAACATGTTAAGAGTCCCTGCAATACAGCTTGTTATGTTGTTTACCAGAGGGAACAAATGAGGGTTCAGCATTGCCTGGCGAGCTTGAAACATAGAAGATTCAAAAATGACATAGTCAAAATGCATATTCGCCATAGACTCCACCGCCCATAACATCGCTAACAGTTCAGCTTCTTCACTAGAGTTGACCACCGCAAAGGAACGTCTACTGTGGAAGAGAACATTACCCGTGTGGTCTCTTAAAATCCAAGCAACACCACTTATTTGTTTTCTGGGATCCCAAGATGCACCAATATTACACTTGATGGCTGAGGTGTTAGGCTTCGTCCACGATGCTTGTACTGCCGGGGAAATTACGGTGTCCATCGTTTCCTCCGACAAAACTTGGTTTGTAGACAACCACACCACCGCATCGTCCAGAGCTTTGGAGATGATAGCAGGTGTGTTGTACCTTGTATTTTCAAAACAGAGCGCGTTCCGAGATTTCCATAGTTGCCAAAGGATCCAGGGAAAGGCTCTTCTCAGGTGTTCTGGGATTGTTCTTTTCGAGCTGCGTTCTAATAAGTGATGCAGATTCAGAAAGACTGAGTTTGTAGAAAACTCCGCAGATGGTAATGGAAACTGCGAGAGTTCCCATGTATCCCTTGCCACTGGACACGAGAAGAGGGTGTGGCAAATGGTTTCTGGTCCCTGACCACACGATGGGCATAGAGTGTCTGTGGGGATGCCTCGGGTTACCAGATTTCCTTTTACAGTGAGAGCACCTGCCAGGGATTTCCATAGAAAGTGTTTGAGTTTAGAGGGACCTTTGACTCTCCATAGCTTCCTCCATAGAGCTGTTTCTAAAGGGGCCAGACGCTGGTTGTTGGGAGATTGAATCTCAAGTAATAGGTCTGAGAACTGGTAGCCACTTTTAGATGTATAGATGCCATTTTTCGTGTAACCCCAGATCAGTTTGTCCGGGAGATTCCAAACCAAGGGTGTGTTCATGATTCTTTCTTGTTCCTCCTCGGGGAAGTGTAACCGGATAGCTTGAGCATTCCATTGACGTGTTATTGGATCGATGAGTTCAGCAACTGTCATTGTGAGATCAAGAGTCATATCCTGTCTGAACCTAGGGGGTCTCGGGACCTCATCCAGTATCCAGTTCTCGAGCCACACCTTAATGTCATGACCGTTTCCTATAGATTTAATAAGGCCCTTCTTAAGAAGTTCCCTACCATGAAGAATACTGCGCCACGCAAAGGACGGTCGAGCACCTACAGTACTGTCAAGGAAGGTTCCATTTTTGAAATATCGTTGTTTGTATATGCGCCCCAACAATGAAGCCGGGTTTGTCCATAGCCGCCATGCTTGTTTGCCCAACAGTGATTGGTTGAACCTGCCAATGTCATGAAAACCAAGTCCGCCTTTGTCCTTTGATTTACACAATCGTTCCCATGCCACCCACGATATCTTTTCCCCCACAGAGCCATTATTCCACCAGAATTGCGAGAGAACACTCGTGAGTTTTTTGCAAATATTCACCGGAAGTTTAAAGCACGACATCGTGTATATAGGCATTGCTAATCCAATGGACTTGATTAGGATTTCTTTACCCCCATGTGACAGGGCTTTTGCGAACCAACCATTGACACGACCCTGGAGCTTTTCTTGTAGAAAACTTAGCAACTTGCTCTTCGACCCACTGAAACACTCCGGTAGTCCCAAGTAAGTACCCTGCCTACCCTCTTTGTCAATTCTTAGTGCATGTTTTATTTGCACCTTTTCTGTTTCCTGCACCTTAGACCCAAAGATGATTGAAGATTTTGATGTATTGATGACCTGACCAGAAGCGGCCCCATACAGGTTTAGGCAGTTCTTGAGTTCACGTGCTTCTAACTCTGTTGCTTGACACATTAGAAGACTGTCATCAGCGAACAGTAAGTGGTGCACAGATGGGCAAGAAGCACTTAGTTTAATCCCATGGAGTTTTCCAGACTGTTCAGCAACATTCAGACAACTGACCAAAGCCTCCGCAGCTAGGATAAAGAGGAAAGGGGATAATGGATCTCCTTGCCTGATTCCTCTTTCCGGTTTGATGTGGCCATGAATGCGACCATTTAGCAGAATCGAGTAGGAGACCGAATAGACACAAGCCATTAGCCAGCATATCCAAACTCTATCAAATCCCATTTTTTCCAATAAAACTTCAATGAAAGGCCACTCTACTCTGTCATATGCTTTTGACATATCCATTTTTACAGCCATAAAGTTATCTGAGACCATGTCATTGGTTCTAAAGTCGTGAGTCATCTCGTGGGCAATAAGAATATTATCAGAAATGAGTCTCCCAGCTACAAAGGCTCCTTGCGTTTCTGAGATGATCTCGGGGAGCACTAGCTTAAGTCTTTCACACAGAATCTTAGATATAATCTTGTACTGAACTGAGCAAAGACTTATAGGTCTCATGTCTGTCATCTTAGTAGAATTGGTTACCTTGGGGAGCAGACACAAATGAGTGTGGTTCCAACCCTCTGGGATACGTGATGACGTAAAGAAACTTTGGACTTCCTCTGTGACAGAGGGACCTACAATGTGCCAGAATTTTTGGTAAAAAACCCCTGTGAGCCCATCCTCTCCTGGTGCATTACTTCCTTTCACCGTGAAAGCCACCTTTTTTATTTCCTCCTCAGTGACCATTGCTGTAAGTGCTCGGTTCATATCCGGAGATACTTGTGGTGAGAAACCAGCGAACAGTGATTCTAAGTCATATGGATTAGTGCTCATGAACAAATCTCTGTAGAACTCCACCGCAATATGTCCTTTCGCACCTTCAGAGAAATGTTCTCTTCCTTCGTCATCTAAGAGCATAAGGACCTTGTTCTTCATTCGTTTTCCTTTGACAGCATTATGGAAAAACGATGTATTTTGATCCCCTTCTCGGAGCCACTGTTCTCTGCTCCTCTGACGCCAGAACCTTTCTTCGTCTTTATAGGCCTGTGCCAACTCTAGCTTTAGTCGCCTCATACTTCTTTGGCTTGGTATCATTTTAGATATCTCTGCTTCCAAGGCCAATTGCAGTCGCTCAATCTTGTTTTTCGAGTTAAAATCTTGTGATTTCTTCCATCTAGTAATTTCCTTTCTACAAGCAGCAATACGATCGAGAACCGAGGTGTGCCCATGTGCATTGTTCTCCCATCCTCGTTTGATAATTTCTTCAAACCCTTCTTTACCGACCAGTCTTTTGTCGAAATAGAATCTCCCCTGTGTGGATGTATCTGTTTCCAGATGAAAGGACAGCTTGATAGGTCGGTGATCGGAGGCTCTCATGTCCATATACTCTGTTTTTGATCTTGGAAACAATTGAAACCATTATTCATTTCCAAAGCTTCGATCAAGCCAACATTGAATCCAAATGTTATCTCTCCACCCAGCCCATGATAGTTCGTTGCCATAGCTTTGAATTTCTCTCAACTTGCAATTTTCAGCCATGTTTCTAAATCCCCAGAAAGTAGACTCTCTCCTGCGCGGACCACCAACTTTCTCATCATTGCTCATAAGTTCATTGAAATCCCCAAGAAGGACCCATGCTGCATCTCTCGTTAGCCCGATCACAGACAGTTGGTCCCATACCCCTTGTCTGTTTTCGCGTCTTGGATCTCCATAAACACAAGTTAAGAAGAACTTTTGAGATCCAATCGAGACTTTAAAATCCATGATTCTATTATTCTCCGAAATCAATTCAACATTGTAACTCTTCTTCCACATCAAAGCTAAACCACCACTCAACCCTCTAGGATCAACGGTAACAATTTCATCATAACCCAAACTCGAACATAAATTATTCATGTAACTAAAACGCTGTTTTGTCTCCATGAGAAACAAGAAATCCGGAAAATGTGTACGCCGCATCTCCCGGATTCGTTGAACTGTCTCGGTGTTTCCCGCTCCTTGACAGTTCCAACTCAATATGCTCATTTGGATGGCAGCGGCTTCAGGTCGGAAGCCACCGTATTAGAGGGGGGTTTTGGGTTTTTGTTGATGATGCTTTGTTTAGCTTCTTCCGCCTTGCGTTTAGATGAGTTCGAGGCGAGTCGAGATTGGTTACTCGTAGATGGATTGGTCTTGCGCTTCCAAGATGGAGGACGGCGACGGCCTTTGCCCTCAGTTAATTGGATGCCGGAGGAAGAGGCCCTGTTAATGGCACCCATCACAAAACCCGTTGATCCGAACCTGATTATTGTTCGATTCAATTCAGTAAATATTTTGGTGTCCAACCGAAAATCTAATAAACCAAACCGAATAAACCATACTAACCGAGCCCGTAAGGCTAGTCAAATACCTTGTTACTTGTTAGTGTTCTCGAAAGATTTTCAGAATGTTTAGCTAGTCTCAGCCCATTTAAGCATTTTAGCACCAAGAACAATCTAGTTGTGAGATTTTTGTCCTATCCAATGTCTAAAAATAGTTAAGTGGTCTGTAGACCATCTCACGACCCAAGTTCATCCCATCTTCCTATTGGGTTTGTATAAAGAAGTGTGGATCCAAAAGAAAACAGAACGTTCATTGCTTGTAGACCATTTAATCTCTAATCTTTTTCTCATAAACAATTGTGAAACGAAACTATCTATATATAGCTAATATACAACAGTTAATATCTTCCCTGTAATCCCAAAATTTCTCCATCTTTGGTACAAATTCCACATTCTCTTTAGGAAACAATTCAGCGGAATATATCTTGAAATGACCACATTATGAATCTTGCAAAGATATCAGACTCCAAGAACTCGATGTGAGCAGCACGTCCAATGAATGAGTTCAGGTTACGTCCATACACTGTCGTGTCGAAGTTCACGTCGCAGCGCATGAACACTCTTTGCTGATGTGGCGCTTCTGGGGCCGGTCCACGTATCTGGTCCATACAATTATTCAGCATTTCTAAGAATGCGATTCCTCTTTTGGTGCTGTCGAATGAAGCTGGTTGGCACGATTCGATTCTTGCTGAGTGATATGGAACATAACCATCCTGCATTGTATTAACAGTCACATAACAAAAGATGTTCTCATCAGCTTCACAAGTCTCAAACTTGTTAACGCAATCAACTTTGAAGAAGGAAGAGTACCTGAGGCGACGACAGGAGGATTGTGTTTTTGAAGTTTTCCAATGTCTTTTGCTGAAAAGGATTCAAAGTCAGTATTAGAACCGAACAAGAAAAACAGAATCTGAAGAATCTTTGTCTCTACCTTGCAGAGTTTGTAAAAGAAAGTATGTCGGAGATCAGGATCATCAGTGAGTGTAAGCTGATGAATAACCTGTGTGCTCTTTAACTTCTTTAAGAGCCAAAGCCCGGAGTTAAACAGTGAGTTTGTACTGTAAAGATAACCCAAGTGTGGACCCGAAAGCGATAGATATGTATGTAGAAACTTCCTGTATGGTTCCATTAAACTATCTGAAACAGCAAAAAAACAAAGATGTCATAAAACATTCGAAACAATAACTAAAAATCATTCAACATGTACCAGTTTTGTAAGAATATTTACCGGCAATTGCTGTTCTGATGATGACGTTACCAATGGAATGCCCAACAAAACTCAACTTGATGCCTTTCAAATGCCCGTGTCTCGCATATCTATCCTTTTTCCTCTTGAGGAAAGAAACAACTTCTTGTGCGAGCCTTTGTCCCATTTCTCTAAAATCGCCATGTGTTTTTTCCTCATTTGCCTCGGACATGAGAAACTCTATCTTCGGATCTATCATAAGCCACTGGTTCCGAACAAGCCTTAAGTCCAAGTGATGTCCCTATGGTAGCAAATATGAACAAAACTCTATCAAGTGAGTGAAAAAAACAGATCGACAAAGGAGCTATAGCTAAGATACTTGCCTGGAAACCATGAACAAAAACAACGATCTTCAGTTCACGGGCATTTTGCTTGGAGTTGGTAGCTTTTGTTTTCTCCGTTTCATCATTGAGCACATTAAGCAAGCCAGAATCGAGCATATCAACATGTCTCAAGTACGAATTATCACTTAAAGTGCGTCTTGGTGCGTTCAAGACACGTTCGATTATTATAATAGGAACCCGCATAGGATCTCCAAGTATATGCATGTCTTGTATTGAACGGTTGTTAATCTGCACCACAAAATATGCATTGACACGTCAAATCAACAGCTTATAAAGCCAAGATGGAGCTAAATCGAAGGAACAAACCCGCATCTGCGCAATACTTCGACGGTGAAGTTCAGCACGGTTAGCTGCAAGTTGTGCAGGCTGCATCGTAGCAAAACTTAAATGAGCCAAGCTTGTGTGTTTTCAACAAATTTTGGTAAAGAGAGACAGAACACTAAACTCACATCAGTCAACTTCAAGACACTTGGAACCCTTTTGTGTGCACTGTGGTTTATGATATCACTCATTCCACTATTTATAAAATGGTGAGGCATTTCAACCTTAGAGTACACCATCCATATTGACCATTCAGCTCTCCGGTCTTTAGTCCAGATATCACGAAGGTATTCGAGTATTTTTGTGTTATTATCCCTATAAAGAACACATGAGATAAACGCCTAGAATGTTTATCTTTTCAGATAGTCTTTGAGGAGATAGCTTAGAAAAACAATCTTAGATCATTGTAGTCCAAAAGAAATTACCGGTGAAATCCCAGAAACGTGTTCCAAAGATAATGCAGTTGTGTGCCTAGTAAGTGGAATAGACGAGACAGATGATCCTTTGGGAGTTCATGAAGCCAGTCATCACTTGTTAGATCAAATGTAATATTCAACCTCTGTGCCAAAGAAAGGGAAAATAAGGAGAAGAAGATGAAACAAAATAATCGATAAAAACCAGCTGGCATCAAAATAAAGCAAGGACCTCAAGACTGTTTTGTTCCTTGCCTTGTCCTGAACCGGCAACTGCTGGCTGAGATAACGGAACCTTGTTCATATCTGATACAAACTCAGACAAATCAACTGATTGACCAATTGCCTCGCTAAGTCTTTGCATTTCCTCTAGTAAAATATGGCGAGCTCCAAGTAATGATTTAACAAATGACACCATTTTCTTGTCAGCAGAAGCAAGCAGACCAAGTGCCTAGTGAATTAAGAAAAAAGTTTACAATCATAAGAAGTTCTAGACAAACGCAAAAGATTAAAAAAGACAAAATCATAGCCACATACTTTCTTGAAAGATTGAACATTGCCGCCACTGACATTTTTACTGTTACCTACGCCACTGCATCAAAACACCTCGAGATATCAACTAAATAGAAACTTAAGCAGATCATATAGTAAATTATATTGAATCTAAACATTTTTTCACGAACCTTGGTAGGCTTGCAGGTCGTCTATAAGCAGCAGATTTCAGTACACTTATGTGGACACTCAGATCGACAAGAACCGCATGAAGTGTATCGAAATGCACTGGACAGTATGAATGCAAGCCTGTAAGAGCTTTAGGTGGAATACGGAACTCGTGAACTGCAGCAGGCAAAGCTTCTAAATGCCTCGTTGCTGAATTATCCATAGAGGGAGCATACATGAGCTCAAATTTCAATATCGCAGCAGATGTAGCTGACCCCTGCATACCAACAAATCATTTCACAACTTCGAAATGCAACTATTTCATTTTACATCACGAAACAAAACATAACATTTCCAATTTGTTAGAAAATGCATACCAAAAAGAGATTAGTACCTCATATCTTGGAAGTGGCAAAGTAAAGGAGATCATCATACACAGACGAATATCCTGCCTTGCATATTTGATGCGGAAGGGCTGTGTTAAGAAACTATTATCTTTATCATCTATCCTCCACACTGCATTAGAGCCGGACTCGGAAGCTGTAACAAAAACCATTCTCTGTCTTACTATACTCAAAATGGACTATCTCAGAACACATTATTAGAATACTAAGTATATCTGATTATCAGAAGATACAGTATCTGAAGGAAACTATAACTACAGGACGCTGATCTTGGACATGCGTGCTTCAATCACACAGACACAACAAGAGAGAAAGTACCTTCATACTGAACGACTCGTGAAGGGATACCACGAGTTGCGTTATCACCATCCTCCCATCTCATGGTGATCTTTATTTGGTACCATCTGGGGAATTTGAGAAATAATCAAAAACAACAAGTAGAAGCTTAAAAATGTAACCAGAGAGAAACATACCAAGCTCACATACCCTTGTTGGAAAAGGTCAAGGTTATGAAACCTGTGGATATAAATCGCAACTTCTTGAACCGTGTCAACCATTAGTACCGGCTTAACCCTAGCTATGTAAGCTTTCGCATCAAGCGTCTTTGCTTGCCTACTTCTTTTGCTCAATCCAAATAACCATCCAAGACGGCGTAACATATGTGGCAAAAACAAATCACATCACTTTCTGAGATCTTTGAATGTGTGTTTTTCAACTAGATCCTTGATCCTTTCACTTAATGTCTGAATTACACAACAACAAGGACCTGCACAACAAGGGTCATTCGAATTAATATGATAAACGCTATATCATCATTTGGGAAAATAAAGTACTCAAAATAACGAATTTGGGAAAAGTTTTCGTTCCATTCCGACACCAAGAGTAGGTCTTGAGGAGTTTAAAATCTTCATCTAAGCTAACGAATTACAAGAAACAAAACCATACCAAAAATGCAAAACATGGCTCTAAATATAAAAATAGCAGAGAGAAAGACCCAGAAAACAAAAACTAATAAAAACGGAAACTTGATCAAGACCCATCATTTGTCAGAGCAATATAACATCGAAAATGCAATTACATCAATCTCAGAGCAGAAAACAGAACCTGTAGGTCTTCTCAGATCAAGATCTGACGAATTACAGAAGACGAAAACCCCAGATTTGTTTAGCTTTTTTGTGTGTTTTCAGCTTCTGGGAAAGGGAACAATGCGACAAACACTGAAGATAACAATGTGAAAAAGAGAAAAGAAAAACAGAGGGAAAAAGGATCTGGGAAAACTACAAATGATGATAGTACAAGAATAAAATTTTGTTCGAGCAATTCGAGGATGTTAATTCTTTTTCTAGGACAAAAAAATAAACTTTAGTCAGATTCTTGATTAAATTTTGTCGGGGAAGTAGGATGAATGTTCATACGAGAGACCATCTCGATCCACGCTGTGTTGTTTTCCGATCTGACCCGCCAAATAACGGGTAATTGACTAATTTGGGCTTTGGTTAAGCTTAATGGCCACAAGCTTAGGCCCGAACATTATGGGGATCTGGCCCCTCTGAAATTTCGGGTAACTTAACCAGTTTGTTACGGGCTTCTGTTAGGCATAATGGCCGACAAGCTTATGCCTAACCATATGGTTAAATTGTGGCACCATTGTCATTTATTGAACGCAGATAACATAACTATAAAACTATCCTATCAGACTATTAGTGCCAAGAGTGGATAAGTATAGACAACAACAATGGAACGATAACGTAGTTTATCATAGAAGACACATGTGGAGGTTTTCGTCACTACCGGCCCGGACAATATATGGGCCGCAAGCCTAAAAAATATTAAGTATATAAATTAACTAATTTAAGAAGAAATAAATTAAAAAATGGTAAAAAAGGCTGGCATGTTACTCAAACTCACGACCTCTAATCATCACCTAGTATACACAATCAACTTATCTGAAAGATATTTTATGGATTCTGGGGCCGAAAATTTATTTATTATAAACGAGGCTGGAAGCCCATGCTTCCTTTACTTGCCCTCAGGGCCGGCACTGTGTTCGTCCAAATAAGGCATCGATTCAAAGTGGTTAATTATAACTTGTTTCTCACCATCATTCTATAGTGGGAGGCGGAGGTAGGGGTGGGCATAATTCTCGTCCCATTTCAACTCATCCCTTCACATTTCGTATATGTTCCTGAATTCTCAGTCTCATATATTTCTTGTGTTCTTATATAGGATAAATATCTAATTTTTTGTTAGAAATGGAACAACGGGACAATAATAGGAACTCTCGAAATTCCTGAAACCATGTTTAGGAACACTCGGAATCAGATGTATGCGATTCGTACCATCCCCTCTGGCCTTTGGTGTAGTGGATAGTGAGGACGAAGACACATAGGAATGGTTATTTTATAAAGCTAAATACATTTTTCGAGGATACATCAGACTGTCAAGATAATATCTTATCTCCATAAATTGGCAACAGCATGGGTCTCCACATATACTCTCTCACTTATTATATTCTCTCTCGGTGCTTTGTATAATGATGAGCTATGGCATGGGTCTCCATATATTCTCTCACTGATTATATTCTCTCTCGGTACTATATATACTAATGAGCTATGTATCATTTTACTCAATCAATTATAAAGACCATTTCCGTATGGTATCAGAGCACTTCTTTCCTGAAATTCTCTCTGCTCATGCCTAAATTTTTTTTTCTTTTTGTTTTTTTTTTGTTTT
The DNA here is from genome assembly GCA_010577795.1 of Isatis tinctoria. Taxonomy (NCBI): domain Eukaryota; kingdom Viridiplantae; phylum Streptophyta; class Magnoliopsida; order Brassicales; family Brassicaceae; genus Isatis; species Isatis tinctoria. The sequence goes on from VHIU01000065.1 coordinate 158,836, forward strand.
CTTCTTCAAGACATCATGTCTCACTCTGAATCCTCCGCCGAAGTAATCAATTCCGGCACTGCATCCTTCAAGGTCCTCTCTATCTACATGGTTAACGTGACGAAACTCTCCGTCACCAACTACATCACTTGGAGTGCTCAAGTTAAATCTCTCCTTCGTGGTTATGATTTACTTGGCTTCATTGATCCGACCACACCAATTCTGCCGCCGACGATTGATGTTTCCGGCAGCGATGAACCAAATCCAGCCTTTGTCTTATGGCAACGCGAGGACAGTCTTGTCTACAGCTCAATCATGGGTGCTGTTGAACTTGTTCATCAGCCACTCATTGCTTCTGCAACCACTGCACTTGAAGCCTGGACCACACTCTCTCAGACGTATGCTAAGCCTTCTCGAGGTCATATCAAGAAGCTGAAAAATCAGCTCAAACAATGCGTCAAAGGAACAACAACAATTGATGCGTATATGCAAGCGATTCGAACCAAAGCAGATGCCCTCGCTTTGCTCGGCAGCCCCACTGATCCCGAAGATTTAACTGACATCATTCTTGATGGTCTTGGCGAAGAGTACAAGTCCCTTATCGAATCAATCCACAGTCGCGACTCGCCGATCTCGTTCTCAGAGCTTCACGAGAAGCTCATCAACCGTGAACTCATTCTCTCTACCTCTGCATCTCCCTCACCTATGTTTCCCATCATGGCGAACCATGCTCAGCACAGATCCCAGAACTGGCGCCCCAACAACAACAAGAACAGCTTCGATCAT